>CM076576.1:455684912-455875487 GCA_034641835.2 Pinus albicaulis | reverse complement strand
TGGTCCTTTAAATCCAGTCGGAGCCACCATACCAAACGGAAAAGGAGTTGTCTTAAGGTCCCGACCGGGTGGTTTTCCCCGATGTTTGAAGCAGAGATTTTCTAGGTTTCAACATTTTTGGCGCTAGAAGGAGGGCCTGAGCTATGAATGGCAAGTAAATCTTTATCCACAAGCCATTCTGAGAGCAAAACACCCTCATTAACTTCTTCAATTTCTTCTGAAATTCAAAATCCTAGAGAAGAAATTGCAGAAAATATTCGGACACCCACTACCAAAATCTCAAAACATTCAGACAATCAAAATCCTGAGTCTCCTGAAGTTCAAGATTTAATTCATAAATTGAAAGGATTCTCATTATCTTTAGAAGAGTCTGAAATATCTGAAGGTAGTGTAACTTCAAAATTTGTTTATTCGAAACCTCTTACTATGCTTCAAAGTGAAAAACTTGGTATTTCTCCGAAAGAATTCCCTTTACCTAGTAGAGTCAAGACAAGAAAAACTCAATCGGAATCAGTAAGTGATATAAGTTCAACATCTAATATTCAAATACATGTTTCCGAAATCCCTTCTCAACAAAGTACAGTTGTTTCCACATCATCTCCTCAATCATCATCTCCACAAATATCATCCGCTCGATCATCATCAATCTCAACATCATCTATTCCAACCACTTCTATTCAAACACCACCAGTTTCTACTACTCCTCCAATAGTCGTTCCAATAATGGCACAGAGACCATGGTCTACTCCAGGAGCAGTCAACATGGCTGCACCTTTACATGATTTACTAGACAATCCTGGAAAATGGCTTCCAAAGTTTATCCCAGATCTTAACATTCAAGCTGAAGAACATATCAATAACTTTATGCTGGCTATAAATTTGAATGAAGTCACACATGAAGATGTTGTAGTTAGACTATTCCCTTATACTCTTCAGGGAGTAGCAGGATCATGGTACTTTTCATTACCATCAGGATCCATAACAAGTTGGGATATTTTTGCAGATCATTTTTTAACCAAATTTGGAGATGACCGATCAATTCCAACTTTACTCAATGACCTCTCAAATTTAAAGATAGAACCCAAGGAACCCATTAAAGAATTCAACGCTAGATTCAACAAACTCTTGAACAAAATTCACACAGATTCACAGCCCAGTGAACAAGTCAGAATTGAATGGTACATAACTGCCTTACCCTCAAACATAGCAATTTTCGTAGACAGAGCTGTAAAGCCTACATTAGCTGAGAATATGAAAGAAGCTATTGCAGTGGAAAAACGAATTACTTCTCTGGAAAATAAAAATGCTATCGAGGAAAGGAAATCAAAGAAAGTCAGCTTCAAAGATGATTTAAAGAAAAAGGCCAAAGATCCATACTTCATGGAAGGTTTATAGAAAGTTCTTAAAACCATGTCAAATGAAATGGTTGAAATTAAAAAACAAGTGGTTGAAACTTCTACCAAGAAACCATTCTGAAATTTCAAAAGAAACCAAGTTGAATCTAAACCTCCTAATGCAATCTCTAATGCAGAATCAGAGGAAGAGGAAGAAGAAGAAGATACATCTCTAGTATCAGATGAAGAAAATGAAAATGAAGAAATAGATGAATTGAATGGAATGTGGGATTTTATTCTAACTAATTCTGATAGTGAAGAAGCTATGCATGTAAGTACTAGGAGTAAATCTACAGCGGAACCAGTGCAAACAGTTCCTAAAAAGAAAATTACAACTCCAAGTACCAAAGACAAATCCCCTGTAAAGAAAAATTCTCCATTACCTACTCAGAATCAGCCATCCTCTTCTAATCCTCCTACATCAACAGCAAAGACTTTAGTAGTGTCAGATCCTATGGAATACAACATTGTAGAAGACATGAAAAAGATCAAAGCTAACATTTCCTTACATGAACTCAGCAAACTAAAACATCAGCAAAAGTTGTTATTGAAAGAATTAAACACTACACCAATTGCTCCTTTACCAAGCGGTGTAGTTGCAAAAGCAGCGAGAGGAACTGGTAAGCCACCAGATAAGGTAGATGCTACTGATACTGTGCTCATTGGGGAAAAGTCAAATTCTCAAACTCCTCCTTTTCTTTTGACTTATGAGGTGTACAATAAAAATCTGCACAATTGTTTGATTGATTCTGGAGCTTCCTCCAATATAATGCCTACTTCTGTCTGTGCTAAATTGAATATTGAACCACAGAAATCAGCAGTTCATATCGTTCAATTGGATCGCTCTAAAGTTCAAGTTGTAGGATAAATCAATTCAGTTACTATCAGATTAGCCTCTGATCCTAGGATTGTCCAAAGAATTGATATTTTGATTGCTGATATTCCCGAATTCTATGGATTAATCTTGAGCAGGGACTGGTCTGCGAAACTTAATGGTTATATCTCAACTGATTATTCGCATATGTGGCTTCCCTACAAAGGGAAACCAAATCAAATTAAAATTGAACGAGAAAAACATATGACGCACACTGTCACTGAATTCGAACAACCTAATGAGCCTGTGGCATTCAACAACAATATTCTTGGAGGTTATTCTGCTGAATCATTTCTTGGAAACTTCGAAGCTCCTCAATCACCTTTTTCTGTAAATACTTTTGCTTCTCAAATAGAAAATTTTCACAATCTGATTCTTCCAGAATTGTAAATATTTCTGATGTAATTGTAGATAAGCCAATAGATAAGTCTTTATTTTGGTCGTTATATTTTGATGGATCAAAGTCTAGTGATGGAGCTGGAGCTGGATGCATCTTAATTGATCCAGATGGAGAAAAAACCATGTTGTCATGTAGGTTAGAATTTGAGTGTACTAACAATACCGCAGAATATGAAGCCTTGGTTCAAGGACTTTATAAAGCTATAGGGTTAGATGTTAAATAATTGAAAGTCTTTGGTGATTCCGAAATTCTCATAAAACAAGTTAGGAATACTATTCATTGCCTTTCAGGACATCTTAAACACTATCAAACCCTAGTACAAGATCTCACCACTCATTTTTAGCATTCAATATTTCTCCTATTCCTAGGAATCAGAATACATCAGCTGAATTGTTAGCTAATGTTGCATCTAAACTCCTACCTGCTGAAGATTGCAGTCCTGATAGGTTTTCTGTAGAATTGATTTTTCGTCCATCTGTCCTAGATAATGTTACAAATTGGAGAGTATTCTATCATGATCAAGATATTCTAAATTTCATGACTTCAGAGAAATCATATGATGAGCAAATTATTAACGAAGATGATCATGATTTACAAATTGCTTCAAAAGGTAATGAAAACCCCATTCCAAAATCTGTTGTTAAATTAGAGGATTTATATGACATTAAAGACAGATTCAAAAAATTCACTAATGCCAAACTGCAAAGTTCTACTTTGAAGTTTGAATTAATGAATCTTGGTTCTGATTCCAAACCTCAAAACGTTAATTTAGGACTCAATTTAACACCAGAGGAAAGGAATGCGTTCATTAAACTGCTGAACAAATATAAAAACATTTTTGCTTGGAATTATGATGATCTAAAAACATATGATACTTCGATTATTCAACATACAATTCCAATGCTTCCTGATATTAATCCTGTTCAACAGAATTTAAGAAATATCCATCCAAATCTCGAAAGTCAAATCAAATCAGAACTTAATAAACTTTTAAAAGCCAAAATCATTTTTCCAGTCAGGCACTCCAATTGGGTTTCCAATATGGTACCTGTAAGGAAGAAGAATGGTGATATAAGAATCTGTATTGATTTCAGAAATTTAAATAAGGCATGTTTAAAAGACAATTTCTCATTGCCAACCATGGAACAGATACTTCAAAAGGTAGCTGGTTCTGAACTTATGTCCTTTCTCGATGGATTTTCGGGCTATAATCAAGTTTTAGTTCATCCAGATGACAGATTGAAAACAACTTTCCGAACAAAATGGGGAACTTATGCTTATCAAAAAATGCCTTTTGGTCTAATAAATGCAGGAGCAACTTTTCAAAGAGCCATGGACATAGCATTTAAAGGTCTGATCAATAAATCAGTTAAATATTTTATCTGACTAACTGCGAGAGAAGAGAGTATTTTCCGAAAAGGAGCAAAAATCATGATTTAACCAGATATTTGAAAGATATGTGAGTTGCACTACAAAAATAGAAAGAAATCTTTCACACGGAATGGAAAACTCTTGATTTGTATGTCAAAAGAATCGTATATATATTGATCGATAGAGATGGGCGAAAAAAGCTCACGATATTTCTTACTCATAGCAAAATCCGGCGATCATTTTCAACAGACGTCAATTTGTTCAAGTTACTAAACAATTTTTCTTTAATTGTTTTACCTATGCAAAATATGATCAAGAAGAATTCAGTATTCAAATGGGGGCATAAAGAGAAAGAAGCCTTTGAGGCAATCAAACAAGCGATCATTAATGCTCCAGCATTGAGTACCCCGGATTTTTCTAAAGATTTTATTTTGTATACCTTAGCCACCGAGACATCCTATGCAGCTGTTTTAACACAGCTCACTGATCAGAAAATTGAAGCACCAATTTCTTTCTTTAGTTCAAATCTGCAAGGAGCTGAACTGAATTATTCCGATGTTGAAAAACAAGCCTTTGTTGTGTTTAAATCAATCAAACATTTCAGACCTTTTCTCTTGAAAACACATACGAAAATCATTGTCCCATTCTCTGCAGTGAGGCAATTATTAATTCAAAAAGAAGTAGGAGAAAAGAGAGCTAACTGGGTAACAGCCTTGCAAGAATATGATATTGATATTAAACCAACTAAGATTGTTAGAGGACAAGGTTTTTGCAGATTATTGGCAGGAGCTCATAATATACCAGAAAATCAAGATTCAAATCAAGATATTCAAGTAAGTCAAATAAGCATCACAGATTCTGAATCTCAGTATGCTGATCTTATCTATTACTTGAAAAATGGGTATGCTTCCTGTAATCTCAGTTATAAGAGTAAACGCGCTTTAAGGTTAAAGGCTATTAAATATGAGATCATTGATAATGTGTTATTTAGAAAAAATTATGATTCAATTTTATTAACATGTCTTGAAAAGACTGAAGCTGAAAAGGTTTTGCAGGAGTTGCATGATGAACCAGCAGGAGGTCATTTTGGAGGTGATACCACAGCTCACAAAATAATTCGTGCTGGTTATTACTGGCCTACCCTTTTTAAAGATACGCATGATTACGTAAGGAAGTGCCAAATTTGTCAAACTTCAAGTGGAAGAAAAAGGAAACCAACTTTTCCTTTGCAACCAGTGACTATTGAGCAACCATTCGAACAATGGGGACTTGACATTATTGGTGAGATAGTACCTCATTCTTCCAAACAGCACAAGTACATCCTTACTGCAACTGATTACTTTACAAAATGGGTAGAGGCAATCCCGTTGAAGGTAGCCAATTCTGATGCAATTATTGATTTCATAGATCAATTCATCATAATCAGGTTTGGTGTACCTAACGCTCTAGTCTTTGATAATGCATCTTACTTCTCTGGAAATAGTTTAATAAAATTTGCAGTCAAAAGAGGTTTTAAATTAAAATATTCAGCAAATTATTATCCACAAGGTAATGGTTTGGCTGAATCCACTAACAAAAACCTTATCAAAATCATTAAAAGGAAAGTTGATCAAAATCAAAAGAATTGGCACAAATCTTTAATCTTTGCGTTATGGGCTGATCGTATCACTGAAAAAGCTTCAATAGGGACTTCACCTTTCAATCTGGTTTATGGAAAAGAATTTGTGATACCATCAAATTTAACTCTTCCATCATTAGCCTTAGTGCAATTTATTGAAGAAAATCCTTCTTCATCCGTTCAATTGAGATATGATCAAATCCTTAAACTAGAAGAAGACAGAGACAAAGCAAAAATTACTCATGAAAAACATCAACAGCTTGTAAAATCCTCTTTTGATGCAAGTTCTACCAGCTCAAAAAAATTTTCAATTGGTGATCTTGTTCTGAAATGGGATAAAGCACACGAAGAAAAGGGTAAACATACCAAATTTTAGAAAATGTGGCTTGGACCATATCAGATCGTTGAGAAGATAAGCTCAAATACATTCATACTCCAAGATCTAACAGGTAAGAGAGAATCTCTTCCTGTAAATGGGCTTATCTTGAAGAAATTATTTTCATAAGGAGGTAACCCCTTCTTAACTGCACATATTCCTTTCTGCAGAATTTTGATTGTTTTTGTTTTTGCAAATAAAGATTGTTAATGAGTCTCTGATTGACTGTTTGCTATTTAAGAAAATTTCTTCGGAAGAATATTATAAATATTTATTTTGTGTAAATAAGAATTTTTAAAGTAATAATCACAGTTTTTGAATAGTTTAAAATAAGATGTGAAACTTTGAAAGATTATTTCAATCATTTGCATGATCTTTTGAAAAATTGAGAAGAATGTAAATCATCATAAGTTTGTTAAGCAGAGAAAGGTTATCTATCAAAGTAAATATTTTTTCAAAGTTTTGGAACTCAAAAAAATCTGAAAATTGTCATCCATTGATTCTTAAGGATAAAACTATTTCACCCCATCCATTTAAGTTGTGATTTTTTAGAATGTAATTCTAAGAAATTTGAAAATTTAAAGAGATAAGAGGTCTCATTATGAGCCGACGTACCATGTTCATAAGGAGTAATAAAACTGACATTACCAATACTGCATACCAAAACAGGGTAATGGCTTATAAATATAAGACAAGGGGTCTCATCACGAGCCAGCTTGTTCAGTTTAATTATAACTAGTGAATGGCATTGTTATTAACTGGCCACCAACCAAAACAATGGCTCTTAAAATAAAAAAGTAAATAAAAGACAAAAACATGAGATAATAGGTCTTATGAATTTATCTTTTAGAAAGTCATAATTTTAGTTGGATGGGACAATGAATGGTTAATGGTTTAAAGGTAACCCTGTCGAGACTATGAACGTTTGCTGGCAGCAGAAGCAATACCTATGGCAATAGAGTGTATTATAAAACCAAAACTTGGAGAAATCCACTTACTTCATTATTAACACCAATCAAAGCTTGAGATAACCCAAGATGTTTTTATTCTTAAGAAATTAGAAAGAAATTATGAAATGATTTTTATTTCTTTTTCATAGTTACATTTTATTTGAATTATCCTAAGATAGTTTTCATTATCTTTAAAAATATTTACTTACTAAAGATATAGTGTTCATTTTATTTTTTCAGAGCTAAATGTTTCTTTCAGTGAATCGCCAATTGTTGTGACCAACAACAACCGCCCTTTTTATTTAATATTAGTAATAATACTAAATAAATGGGGACCCTTAGTTAAAAAATCCAAAAAAAATCAGTTAGGATTTGTTTTCTTTTTCAAATAAAACTTTCTATCATAAACTTATAGAAATCCCTTAGAAAGAACATTAAGAAACACTTAAGTTTATGATAGATTACAATAAAATTGCTCTTTAAACAAAATAGCGCATCCATAGCAAAATGGGATATATCTTTTATAAAACTGAAAATGCGATTTTGCGCTTTTGCGATAATGCGATCCCAAAAGCTTATACAATAAACGTATTGATCGCAGATCACATAGCGCAGAAAACAGAAGTGATTAATGAATACCTTTTGCGCTATTTTCAATTTTGCGCTTTTGCGAGATTTACGATGTGCGCTTTTGCACTATTGCGCAATTTCTGTTTTTGCGCTATTTTACATAACTGCGATGGCTTCGTTTTGCGATATTGCGATATTGTGACATTGTGATATTGCGATATTGCGCAGCAAATCGCAGATCGCAATGTTGCAGATTCATGTAGGCGCGTTGTCCAAAGGCAATCTTCCCTTATATCAAATCTGTTATGCGCTTTAATGATTAGATTAAATGATTGGATTGACAATTAATGGTAAAGGAGATTGTGTTTGGATTGAAAGTCGTTTCACGATTAAAATATTATATTTCATCCGTTTTCACATTTAAAACAGTCTCATCACCTTTCTTATGCCATTACTCTCATTTACTCGTAAAACGCAGGCACGAAAGATCAAACATCTATACAAAGCTTTCGCTAAACACTATGGGTAAGAAGGAGAAGAGCTCGAGTTCTGAAAACAAAGAAATGGCTTCGCTGTATGCAGACACCGCTTGTAATAAGGATGCCCCAAGGTTATCCTCAGAAACAGAGGTTGATATTCTCCCCATCGCGAGATGGTTTGGAGAAGAATTGTTCACTTATATTAGGGTTTTTGTAAGTTATGCTTCTCCCCATGTTTTACCCCTATATGTTCTAGATAGACTTGTAGCTCGGGAAATTTCTTATCAGACCTGTGGCTAGGGAGGTATAAAAAAATATTTAAAAGAGAAGAAAAAAGGCATTTGGCCTCAATTTCCTGTAAAATGTGGAACATTTTCACTGTTCGATATTGGTCATGCATTCCAAGAGATAGGCAACATTACATGCCTACAGCTGTTCAAATTCTCGAGAAGGTTATTCGACCCAGATGATATTGTTAAGAATTTTACCAATGCAATCAGAGTAAGGGAATTTTCCAGGGAAAAGGATATTTTTGATGATATGTTCCAAGCAAGAAATTCGTTTAAAGAAGTTTTGAATTCAGCTCAAACGCAGTTATCTCCAGAGGATTTTCAGGAATTCAAACTTTATAGAGAAAGAAGACTTACTCCTATTCCTTTGGGAAATTTATGCTTAGAGCCCGCAACGGAGCAAACTCCTAGTGTTAGTCTTAATGGCAGTTCAAGTACAGATAAATCTAAATCAAAATCTGACAGAGAGAATTCTTAGCATTCCAATAAGTCCAAAGAAAAGGAAGATAAAATGGAAGAATCCATGAAAGATTATGCACAATCAAAAGAACTTACTCAACAGCAAATTTTGACTTCTCAACAGACAAATCCTCCTCCAACCAATGTACAGCAACATCCAGTCATAATTGAATTAGACAAAGAATGGGAAACCTTCAAGCAATTGATTAATGTAGAAGGACAAAATGTACAGACCCCTGTCCAGACAACCAAAGTTTTGAACACAGGGACAAGCAGCACAGTCACAGTAACAGAGCACATACCAATCACACCCTCCTCTGAAATTGTACTTAATGTGGAGGACATTCCTCCTCTAGATGTATTCTACAGCCCAAAATACAAAGCAGTAGTGAAGAGACAGAGGAAAAAGAGAAAGTTAGAAAGTGCAATTGCTACTGAAGCAGAACAAGTAGATGTTTTGTGGAAGGATCCTGCCACAGAACCTACTCATAATCTCACTAAGTTATCTCAAATGACAGGAGCTTATGCTTCTGCAACAATCGACAAAGCATTTGAAATACAACTTTTGTTGAATGAGAAATAAGAACAGGTAAAAGTTCTGCGACAGCAATTGCAACAGGTACAGGCCAATAAGGAAGCACAATTGAAACTTGAAGAGTTACAACAACAACTTCAAGAAATGCAAATAGGACATCAAAAAAGCTCGGCTGATAAAGACAAACAAATACAGATTATCCAATATCAGCATAAAGATGATCCTAAGCTTCCAGAATTCATTTCAGAAACTATCTCTTTGAACAATCAACTACTGCAACAAGAGGAAGTTTTCTGCCAAAAAATATTGCAATGGAATTCTTTATGCCAAGAGAGCGATAAAATCACAAATCATATCATAGATTTATGAAATGATTATGATTTTATTAATGAAAAGATCAATGATTATCTGGCATGGCAAAAGACAGAAGAAGGCAGAAAAGCTGGTGCACCCATTGTTAATGAAAACCATAAAGAAATAATGTTCAATAACTGGGATGAACAAATCAAAAGGGCAGAAAAGGAAGCAGAGGAGGCGGCTACAACGGAAAACACTCTTACAAATTCTGTAAATGACAATTTACACAAAGATAATTTGATTCCTGAAACTGTTCCACGATATCTCCCATAGGCAAATCAACTGCAAACAGAATGGAGGCAAAAGGCAGAAGAAAAAGAAAAACCTATCCAAGGGCTGACAAGATTGAATTGGGACTCATACTGGATGTACTTGGTGAAGCCACACAGTCAGCACAGTGCACTTAATTGTATCATCAATGCTACAGAGAAGATTGCTCCTACGCTTGCCGACTCTGTCTTTTCAGGCAGTTGAATTCTGAAGTCGGTCAACCGCATCTTCTCAAAACTATGCTAGATACCTGCAAGTTTAAAGATCAAGTTCATATATAGTTAGATTTAGTTTTAATTTTACTGTATTTTAGCCTAGGAAAAGGACGGTCATTGAACCGAATCCTTAATTTTTGTAATAGACTATTTTTAGATTTAGCTAGGTAGTATTTAAACCCTTCTCATGCATTTAGAGAAGGGTCCTGAATCTTAATATTTTTGACTTGGAGATTGCATTTATGTACTCCATTCTCTTATATATTTTTAAAAAGGATCACATCTGGTGATTTTCATGCGGAATTATCTTTGAAGTGTTGCATTTCTGTACCTTGGAATTTGATTTTGCATCAGAGTTACTGGATTAGAATATCACATTGCATTTGAAAGTCTTCCAGATGAATGAGGTATTTCTATCCCTTCACTGTTGATTTCTTTTGTCTTATGATATTCGCTTTAAAATTGCTATCATTTATATATATTTGTTTTCACAACGCTTCATTTTATATATCATTTCTGAGTATAATTCAAACGTTATCTTTCATAAGTATATATAAATGGTATACAATTATGAATACAATATGCTAGAACAACTCTGTTTAATTTCTTAAACAGAGTTATATTTATTTGTTTCTGCATATTTCAATTTAAATAATAATACATTTTCATGGTTATTGTTAAATTGGAACAATCTTAAGTTGTATTCACATATAATTACCCGGGTTAGTGTTAAGATTTATTTATCAGTATTTAGTTTAAATTATATAGTTTTATTTCAGTTAATTTAGTCCCATTTCCACCCATCCAAACCAATCCATTTAGTTATAAGGAAACTGGTCCTTTAAATCCAGTCGGAGCCACCATACCAAACGGAAAAGGAGTTGTCTTAAGGTCCCGACCGGGTGGTTTTCCCCGACGTTTGAAGCAGAGATTTTCTAGGCTTCAACCATTTTGGCGCTAGAAGGAGGGCCTGAGCTATGAATGGCAAGTAAATCTTTATCCACAAGCCATTCTGAGAGCAAAACACCCTCATTAACTTCTTCAATTTCTTCTGAAATTCAAAATCCTAGAGAAGAAATTGCAGAAAATATTCAGACACCCACTACCAAAATCTAAAAACATTCAGACAATCAACATCCTGAGTCTCCCGAAGTTCAAGATTTAATTCATAAATTGAAAGGATTCTCATTATCTCTAGAAGAGTCTGAAATATCTGAAGGTAGTGTAACTTCAAAATTTGTTTCTTCCAAACCTCTTACTAGGCTTCAAAGTGAAAAACTTGGCATTTCTCCAAAAGACTCCCTTTACCTAGTAGAGTCAAGACAAGAAAGACTCAATCGGAATCAGTAAGTGATATAAGTTCAAAATCTAATATTCAAATACATGTTTCCGAAATCCCTTCTCAACAAAGTACAGTTGTTTCCACATCATCTCCTCAATCATCATCTCCACAAACATCATCCGCTCGATCATCGTCAATCTCAACATCATCTATTCCAACAACTTCTATTCAAACACCACCAGTTTCTACTACTCCTCCAATAGTTGTTCCAATAATGGCACAGAGACCATGGTCTACTCCAGGAGCAGTCAACATGGCTGCACCTTTACATGATTTACCGACAATCCTGGAAAATGGCTTTTAAAGTTTAGCCCAGATCTTAACATTCAAGCTGAAGAACATATCAATAACTTTATGCTGGCTATAAATTTGAATGGAGTTACACATGAAGATGTTGTAGTTAGACTATTCCCTTATACTCTTTAGGGAGTAGCAGGATCATTGTACTTTTCATTACCATCAGGATCCATAACAAGTTGGGATATTTTTGCAGATCATTTTTTAACCAAATTTGGAGATGACCGATCAATTTCAACTTTACTCAATGACCTCTCAAATTTGAAGATAGAACCCAAGGAACCCATTAAAGAATTCAACGCTAGATTCAAAAAACTCTTGAACAAAATTCACACGGATTCACAGCCCAGTGAACAAGTCAGAATTGAATGGTACATAACTGCCTTACCCTCAAACATAGCAATTTTCGTAGACAGAGCTGCAAAGCCTACATTAGCTGAGAATATGAAAGAAGCTATTGCAGTGGAAAAATGAATTACTTCTCTGGAAAAGAAAAATGCTATCGAGGAAAGGAAATCAAAGAAATTTAGCTTCAAAGATGATTTAAAGAAAAAGGCCAAAGATCCATACGACATGGAAGGTTTACATAAAGTTCTTAAAACCATGTCAAATGAAATGGTTGAAATTAAAAAAAAGTGGCTGAAACTTCTACCAAGAAACCATTCCGAAATTTCAGAAGAAACCAAGTTGAATCTAAACCTCCTAATGCAATCTCTAATGCAGAATCAGAGGAAGAGGAAGAAGAAGAAGATACATCTCTAGTATCAGATGAAGAAAATGAAAATGAAGAAATAGCTGAATTGAATGGAATGTGGGATTTTATTCTCCCTAATTCTGATAGTGAAGAAGCTATGCCTGTAAGTACTAGGAGTAAATCTATGTCGGAACCAGTGCAAACAGTTCCTAAAAAGAAAATTACAACTCCAAGTACCAAAGACAAATCCCCTGTAAAGAAAACTTCTCCATTACCTACTAAAAATCAGCCATCCTCTTCTAATCCTCCTACATCAACGGCGAAAACTTTAGTAGTGTCAGATCCTATGGAATACAACATTGTAGAAGACATGAAAAAGATCAAAGCTAACATTTCCTTACATGAACTTAGCAAACTAAAACACTAGAAAAAGTTGTTATTGAAAGAATAAAACGCTACACCAATTGCTCCTTTACCAAGCGGTGTAGTTGCAAAAGCAGCGAGAGGAGCTGGTAAGCCACCAGATAAGGTAGATGCTACTGATACTGTGCTCATTGGGGAAAAGTCAAATTCTCAAACTCCTCCTTTTCTTTTGACTTATGAGATGTACAATAAAAATCTGCACAATTGTTTGATTGATTATGGAGCTTCCTCCAATATAATGCCTACTTCTGTCTGTGCTAAATTGAATATTGAACCACAGAAATCAGCAGTTCATATCGTTCAGTTGGATCGCTCTAAAGTCCAAGTGGTAGGAGAAATCAATTCAGTTACTATCAGATTAGCCTCCGATCCTAGGATTGTCCAAAGAATTGATATTTTGATTGCTGATATTTCTGAATTCTATGGATTAATCTTGAGCAGGGACTGGTCTGCGAAACTTAATGGTTATATCTCGACTGATTATTCGCATATGTGGCTTCCCTACAAAGGGAAACCAAATCAAATTAAAATTGAACGAGAAAAACATATGACGCACACTGTCACTAAATTCGAACAACCTAATGAGTCTGTGGCATTCAACAACAATATTCTTGGAGGTTATTCTACCGAATCATTTCTTGGAAACTTCGAAGCTCCTCAATCACCTTTTTATGTAAATACTTTTGTTTCTCAAATAGAAAATTTTTCACAATCTGATTCTTCCAGAATTGTAAATATTTCTGATGTAATTGTAGATAAGCCAATAGACAAATCTTTATTTTGGTCGTTATATTTTGATGGATCGAAGTCTAGTGATGGAGCTAGAGCTAGATGCATCTTAATTGATCCCAATGGGGAGAAAACCATGCTGTCATGTAGATTAGAATTTGAGTGTACTAACAATACCGAGAATATGAAGCTTTGGTTCAAGGACTTTATAAAGCTATAGGGTTAGATGTTAAATACTTGAAAGTCTTTGGTGATTCCGAAATTGTCATTAAACAAGTTAGGAATACTATTCATTGCCTTTCAGGACATCTTAAACACTATCAAAACCTAGTACAAGATCTTACCACTCATTTTTTAGCATTCAATATTTCTCCCATCCCTAGGAATCAAAATACATCAGCTGACTTGTTAGCTAATGTTGCATCTAAACTCCTTCCTGCTGAAGATTGTAGTCCTGATAGGTTTTCCGTAGAATTGATTTTTCGCCCATCTGTCCCCGATAATGTCACAAATTGGAGAGTTTTCTATCATGATCAAGATATTTTAAATTTCATGACTTCAGAGAAATCATATGATGAGCAAATTATTGACGAAGATGATCATGATTTACAAATTGCTTCAAAAGGTAATGAAAACCCCATTCCAAAATCTGTTGTTAAATTAGAGGATTTATATGACATTAAAGACAGATTCAAAAAAGTCACTAATGCCAAACTGCAAAGTTCTACTTTAAAGTTTGAATTAGTGAATCTTGGTTCTGATTCCAAACCTCAAAACGTTAATTTAGGACTCAATTTAACACCATAGGAAAGGAATGCGTTCATTAAACTACTGAACAATATAAAAACGTTTTTTCTTGGAATTATGATGATCTAAAAACGTATGATACTTCGATTATTCAACATACAATTCCAATGCTTCCTGATATTAAACCTGTTCAACAGAAGTTAAGAAAGATCCATCCCAATCTTGAAAGTCAAATCAAATCAGAACTTAATAAACTTTTAAAATCCAAAATCATTTTTCCAGTCAAGCACTCCAATTGGGTTTCCAATATGGTACCTGTAAGGAAGAAGAATGGTGATATAAGAATCTGTATTGATTTCAGAAATTTAAATAAGGCATGTTTAAAAGACAATTTCCCATTGCCAACCATGGAACAGATACTTCAAAAGGTAGCTGGTTCTGAACTTATGTCCTTTCTCGATGGATTTTCGGGCTATAATCAAGTTTTAGTTCATCCAGATGACAGATTGAAAACAACTTTCAGAACAAAATGGGGAACTTATGCTTATTAGAAAATGCCTTTTGGTCTAATAAATGCAGGAGCAAATTTTCAAAGAGCCATGGACATAGCATTTAAAGGTCTGATCAATAAATCAGTTGTTGTTTATCTTGATGACATAACAGTATTTTCAAAAAAGAGAGCCAATCATCTACATGATTTAAAACAGATATTTGAAAGATGTAGAAGGTTTGGTATTTCCTTAAATCCGAAGAAATATTTCTTTGCTTTAGATGAAGGAAAAATCTTAGGATTTGTTGTGTCAAAATATGGTATATATATTGATCCAGATAGAGTGAAAGAAATTTCTGATATTTCTTTACCTCATAACAAAAAATCCATGCAATCATTTCTTGGACAGATCAATTTTTTTAAAAGATTTATTCCTGATTTTTCTTTTATTGTTTTACCTATGCAAAATATTATCAAGAAGAATTCAATATTCAAATAGACGCATAAAGAAAAAGAAGCTTTTGAGGCAATCAAACAAGCGATCATTAATGCACCAGCATTGAATACCCCGGATTTTTCTAAAGATTTTACTTTGTATACTCTGGCCACTGAAACATCCTATGCGGCCATTTTAACACAACTCAATGATCAAGAAATCGAAGCACAAATTTCTTTCTTTAGTTCAAATCTGCAAGGAGCTGAGCTTAATTATTCCGATGTTGAAAAACAAGCCTTTGCTGTATTTAAATCAATCAAACATTTCAGACCTTTTCTCTTGAAAACACATACAAAAATCATTGTCCCATTCTCTGCAGTGAGGCAATTATTAATTCAAAAAGAAGTAGGAGAAAAGAGAGCTAACTGGGTGACAGCCTTGCAAGAATATGATATTGATATTAAACCAGCTAAGATTGTTAGAGGACAAGGTTTTTGCAGATTATTGGCAGGAGCTCATAATATACCAGAAAATCAAGATTCAAATCAAGATATTCAAGTAAGTCAAATAAGCATCATAGATTCCGAATCTCAGTATGTTGATCTTATCTATTACTTGAAAAATGGGTATGCTCCCTCTAATCTCAGTTATAAGAGTAAATGCGCTTTAAGGTTAAAGGCTATTAAATATGAGATCATTGATAATGTGTTATTTAGAAAAAATTATGATTCAATTTTATTAAGATGTCTTGAAAAGACTGAAACTGAAAAGGTTTTGCAGGAGTTGCATGATGGATCAGCAGGAGGTCATTTTGGAGGTGATACCACAGCTCACAAAATAATTCGTGCTGGGTATTATTGGCCTACCCTTTTTAAAGATACGCATGATTACGTAAGGAAGTGC
Source organism: Pinus albicaulis (assembly GCA_034641835.2). Taxonomy (NCBI): domain Eukaryota; kingdom Viridiplantae; phylum Streptophyta; class Pinopsida; order Pinales; family Pinaceae; genus Pinus; species Pinus albicaulis. The sequence goes on along the minus strand of CM076576.1, from coordinate 455,859,268 downwards.
CAAATTTGTCAAACTGCAAGTGGAAGACAAAGGAAACCAACTTTTCCTTTGCAACCAGTGACTATTGAGCAACCATTCGAACAATGGGGGCTTGACATTATTGGTGAGATAGTACCTTATTCTTCCATACAGCACAAGTACATCCTTACTGTAACTGATTACTTTACAAAATGGGTAGAGGCAATCCCGTTGAAGGTAGCCAATTCTGATGCAATTATTGATTTCATAGATCAATTCATCATAACCAGGTTTGGTGTACATAATGCTCTAGTCTTTGATAATGCATCTTACTTCTCTAGAAATAGTTTAATAGAATTTGCAGTCAAAAGAGGTTTTAAATTAAAATATTCAGCAAATTATTATCCACAAGGTAATGGTTTGGCCGAATCCACTAATAAAAACCTTATCAAAATCATTAAAAGGACCGTTGATCAAAATCAAAAGAATTGGCACAAATCTTTAATCTTTGCGTTATGGGCTGATCGTATCACTGAAAAAGCTTCAATAGGGACTTCACCTTTCAATCTGGTTTATGGAAAAGAAGTTGTGATACCATCAAATTTAACTCTTCCATCATTAGCCTTAGTGCAATTTATTGAAGAAAATCCTTCTTCATCCGTTCAATTGAGATATGATCAAATCCTTAAACTAGAAGAAGACAGGGACAAAGCAAAAATTACTCATGAAAAACATCAACATCTTGTAAAATCTTCTTTTGATGCAAGTTCTACCGGCTCAAAAATTTTGTCAATTGGTGATCTTGTTCTGAAATGGGATAAAGCACATGAAGAAAAGGGTAAACATACCAAATTTCAGAAAATGTGGCTTGGACCATTTCAGATCGTTGAGAAGATAAGCTCAAATACATTCATACTCCAAGATCTAACAGGTAAGAGAGAATCTCTTGCTGTAAATGGGCTTATCTTGAAGAAATTCTTTTCATAAGGAGGTAACCCCTTCTTAACTGTACATATTCCTTTCTGCAGAATTTTGATTGTTTTTTTTTTTGCAAATAAAGATTGTTAATGAGTCTCTGATTGACTGTTTGCTATTTAAGAAAATTTCTTCGGAAGAATATTATAAATATTTATTTTGTGTAAATAAGAATTTTTAAAGTAATAATCACAGTTTTTGAATAGTTTAAAATAAGATGTGAAACTTTGAAAGATTATTTCAATCATTTGCATGATCTTTTGAAAACTTGATAAGAATGTCAATCATCATAAGTTTATTAAGCAGAGAAAGGTTATCTATCAAAGTAAAGATTTTTTCAAAGTTTTGGAACTCAAAAAACTCTGAAAATTGTCATCCATTGATTCTTAAGGATAAAACTATTTCACCCCATCCATTTAAGTTGTGATTTTTTAGAATGTAATTCTAAGAAATTTGAAAATTTAAAGAGATAAGAGGTCTCATTATGAGCCGACTTACCATGTTCATAAGGAGTAATAAAACTGACATTACCAATACTGCATACCAAAACAGGGTAATGGCTTATAAATATAAGACAAGGGGTCTCATCACGAGCCAGCTTGTTCAGTTTAATTGCAATTAGTGAATGGCATTGTTATTAACTGGCTGCCAAACCAGAACAATGGCTCTTAAAATAAAAATAAATAAAAGACAAAAACATGAGATAATAGGTCTTATGAATTTATCTTTAAAAAGTCATAATTTTAGTTGGATGGGACAATGAATGGTTAATGGTTTAAAGGTAACCCTGTCGAGACTATGAACGTTTGCTGGCAGCAGAGGCAATACCTATGGCAATAGAGTATATTATAAAACCAAAACTTGGGGAAATCCACTTACTTCATTATTAACACCAATCAAAGCTTGAGATAACCCAAAATGTTTTTATTCTTAAGGAATTAGAAAGAAATTATGAAATGATTTTTATTTCTTTTTCATAGTTACATTTTATTTGAATTATCCTAAGATAGTTTTCATTATCTTTAAAAATATTTACTTACTAAAGATATAGTGTTCATTTTATTTTTTCAGAGATAACTGTTTCTTTCAGTGAATCGCCAATTGTTGTGACCAGCAACAACCTCCCTTTTTATTTAATATTAGTAATAATACTAAATAAATGGGGACCCTTAGTTAAAAAATCCAAAAAAATCAATTAGGATTTGTTTTATTTTTCAAATAAAACTTTCTATCATAAACTTATAGAAATCCCTTAGAAAGAACATTAAGAAACACTTAAGTTTATGATAGATTACAATAAAATTTCTCTTTAAACAAAATAGTGCATCCATAGCAAAATGGGATATATTTTTTATAAAACTGAAAATGCGATTTTGCGCTTTTGCGATAATGCGATCCCAAAAGCTTATACAATAAACGTATTGATCGCAGATCACATAGCGCAGAAAATAGAAGTGATTAATGAATACCTTTTGCGCTATTTTCAATTTTGCGCTTTTGCAAGATTTACGATGTGCGCTTTTGCGCTATTGCGCAATTTCCGTTTTTGCGCTATTTTACATAACTGCGATGGCTTCATTTTGCGATATTGCGATATTGCGACATTGTGATATTGCGCAGCAAATCGCAGATCGCAATGTCGCAGATTCATGTAGGCGCGTTGTCCAAAGGCAATCTTCCCTTATATCAAATCTGTTATGCGCTTTAATGATTAGATTAAATGATTGGATTGACAATTAATGGTAAATGAGATTGTGTTTGGATTGAAAGTCGTTTCACTATTAAAATATTATATTTCATCCGCTTTCACATTTAAAACAGTCTCATCACCTTTCTTATGCCATTACTCTCATTTACTCGTAAAACGCAGGCACGAAGGAGCAAACGTCTATACAAAGCTTTCACTAAACACTATGGGTAAGAAGGAGAAGAGCTCGAGTTCTAAAAACAAAGAAATGGCTGCGCTGTATGCAGACACCGTTTGTAATAAGGATGCCCAAGGTTATCCCCAGAAACAGAGGTTGACATTCTCCCTGTCGCGAGATGGTTTGGAGAAGAATTTTTCACTTATATTAGGGTTTTTGGAAGTTCTGCTTCCCCCCATGTTTTACCCCTATATATTCCAGATAGACTTGTAGCTCGGGAGATTGCTTATCAGACCTGTGGCCAAGGGGGTTTAACAAAGGAATTAAAAGAGAAGAAAAAAGGCATTTGGCCACAATTTCCCGTAAAATGTGGAACATTTTCACTGTTCGATATTGGTCATGCATTCCAAGAGATAGGCAACATTACATGCCTACAGCTGTTCAAATTCTCGAGAAGGTTATTCGACCCAGATGATATTGTTAATAATTTTACCAATGTAATCAGAGTAAGGGAATTTTCCGGGGAACAGGATCTTTTTGATGATATGTTCCAAGCAAGAAATTCATTTAAAGAAGTTTTGAATTCAGCTCAAACGCAGTTATCTCCAAAGGATTTTCAGGAATTCAAACTTTATAGAGAAAGAAGACTGACTCCTATTCCTTTGGGAAATCTACGCTTAGAGCCTGCAAGGGAGCAAACTCCTAGTGTTAGTCTTAACGACAGTTCAAGTACAGATAAATCTAAATCAAAATTTGACAGAGAGACTTCTGAGCATTCCAATAAGTCCAAAGAAAAGGAAGATAAAATGGAAGAATCCATGAAAGATTCTGCACAATCAAAAGAACTTACTCAACAGCAAATTTTGACTTCTCAACAGACAAATCCTCCTCCAACCAATGTACAGCAACAGCCAGTCATCAGTGAATTAGACAAAGAATGGGAAACCTTCAACCAATTGATTAATGTAGAAGGACAAAATGTACAAACCCCTGTCCAGACAACCAAAGTTTTGAACACAGGGACAAGCAGCACAGTCACAGTAACAGAGCACATACCAATCACACCCTCCTCTGAAATTGCACTTAATGTGGAGCACATTCCTCCTCTAGATGTATTCTACAGCCCAAAATACAAAGCAGTAGTGAAGAGACAGAGGAAAAAGAGAAAGTTAGAAAGTGCAATTGCTATTGAAGCAAAACAAGTAGATGTTTTGTGGAAGGATCCTGCCACAGAACCTACTCATAATCTCACTAAGTTATCTCAAATGACAGGAGCTTATGCTTCTGCAACAATCGACAAAGAATTTGAAATACAACTTTTGTTGAATGAGAAAGAAGAACAGGTAAAAGTTCTGCAACAGCAATTGCAACAGGTACAGGCCAATAAGGAAGCACAATTGAAACTTGAAGAGTTACAACAAAAACTTCAAGAAATGAAAATAGGACATCAAAAAAGCTTGGCTGATAAAGACAAAAACATACAGATTATCCAAGATCAGCATAAATATGATCCTAAGCTTCCAAAATTCATTTTAGAAACTATCTCTTTGAACAATCAACTACTGCAACAAGAGGAAGTTTTCTGCCAAAAAATCTTGCAATGGAATTCTTTATGCCAAGAGAGCGATAAAATCACAAATCATGTCATAGATTTACGAAATGATTATGATTTTATTAATGAAAAGATCAATGATTATCTGGCATGGCAAAAGACAGAAGAAGGCAGAAAAGCTGGTGCACCCATTGTTAATGAAAACCATAAAGAAATAATGTTCAATAACTGGGATGCATGAATCAAAAGGGCAGAAAAGGCAGCAGAGGAGGCGGCTACAGCGAAAAACACTCTTACAGATTGTTTAAATGACAATTTACACAAAGCTAATTTGATTCCTGAAACTGTTCCAGGATATCTCCCACAGGCAAATCAACTGCAAACAGAATGGAAGCAAAAGGTAGAAGAAAGAGCAAAATCTATCCACGGGCTGACAAGATTGAATTGGGACTCATACTGGATGTACTTGGTGAAGCCACACAGTCAGCACAGTGCGCTTAATTGTATCATCAATGCTACAGAGAAGATTGCTCCTACTCTTGCCGACTCTGTCTTTTCAGGACAGTTGAATTCTGAAGTCGATCAACCGCATCTTCTCAAAAATATGCTAGATACCTGCAAGTTTAAAGATCAAGTTCATAGATAGTTAGATTTAGTTTTAATTTTACTGTATTTTAGCCTAGGAAAAGGACGGTCATTGAACCGAATCCTCAATTTTTGTAATAAACTATTTTTAGATTTAGTTAAGTAGTATTTAAACCCTTCTCATGCATTTAGAGAGGGGTCCTGGATCTTAATATTTTTGACTTGGAGATTGCATTTCTGTACTCCATTGTCTTATATATTTTTAAAAAGGATCACATCTGGTGATTTTCATGTGGAATTATCTTTGAAGTGTTGCATTTCTGTACCTTGGAATTTGATTTTGCATCAGAGTTACTAGATTAGAGTATCACATTGCATTTGAAAGTCTTCAAGATGAATGAGGTATTTCTATCCTTTCACTGTTGATTTCTTTTGTCTTATGATATTCTCTTTAAAATTGCTATCATTTATATATATTTGTTTTCACAACGCTTCCTTTTATATATCATTTCTGAGTATAATTGAAACGTTATCTTTCATAAGTATATATAAATGGTATACAATGATGAATACAATATGCTAGTACAACTCTGTTTAATTTCTTAAACAGAGTTATCTTTATTTGTTTCTGCATATTTCAATTTAAATAATAATACATTTTCATGGTTATTGTTAAATTGGAACAATCTTAAGTTGTATTCACATATAATTACCCGGGTTAGTGTTAGAATTTCTTTATCAGTATTTAGTTTAAATTAGATAGTTTTATTTCAGTTAATTTAGTCCCATTTCCACCCATCCTAAACAATTCATTTAGTTATAAGGAAACTGGTCCTTTAAATCCAATCGGAGCCACCATACCAAATGGAAAAGGAGCTGTCTTAAGGTCCTGACCGGGTGGTTTTCCCCGATGTTTGAAGCAGAGATTTTCTAGGCTTCAACAGAAAGGAAGCTAATTCTAAACCACACTTGACTTGGCCAAACGGCTAAATGCACTCTACTTATCTTATGATCTATCTACCATGCTCCTAGTCATGCAACTAAGCTATCCATGCCGTAATTTTAATTAAAAAGAGTTAATTTGCAGCTTAGAGAGAAGAAAAGGGATAAAAGAGGCTAATGGGGGATTTAACACATGGAACGAGGTTTGGAAGCAGAAAGAGGGGGTTAAACCCTTATGAAGCTTTATTATAGCACAACAAATGAATTTGGAGCGGAAATAATTCAAATGTGTGATGGTGGAGTATGATGGAGGACAAAATTTGCGATGTGCGATGTCGCAATCACAATATCGCAAGTTTAAAGAGAAAGTGGTAAGGATTAACAAGAACGAACTAAAATCTGCGAAGTGCGATTTACGATGTGGTAAAAGTTGTGGGGTGCAATCTGCGATGTGGTAAGTTCAGAGAATTGCAAAGTGTGACAAGTGACGTCGCGAAGTTATCGCATCAACATAATAAGCTGTAAGTGTTATGCGAAAAGGTAAACAGTGTGATTTGCGATTGACGATTTCACAATATTGCAAGAACAAGAACAAGAGGTAAGTTATTAAAGGTAAAAGCTAAAATGTGCGGAGTACGATTTATGATGGGCGACGTGGTGGTGGGACCTACGGTGGGGTGCGATTTCACAATATCGCAATTGTAAGAACAAGAAGTAAGTGATTAAAGGTAAAAGCTAAAAGTTATTATTTGCGAAGTGCGATGTATGGTGGTGGGAGACTTGAGGAGCAAAGGCGGAGGTCACGTTCGAATGGGTTTGAATGGTTTTTCACATGTTTTTCATAAAAAGGGTAATTTTGTGAGAATAAGTGGGAAAAAGCAAAGATGGAGGGTGTAACAACAATGAGCAGAGCGTAACAACAGAGATGGAAGGGAGATGTAAGACGAAGTAGGAGGTGTTGGAGAACTTCCCTCTAGGCTATGTTGCCCGTAACTATTATCAACCTGCCTATTTATGCAAGAAAGACAGACAATATGTTCATGAAGATGTGAGCACTGATCTAATCTATTTCCAAGGAATCATAAGCAAGAAAGCATTTTTGGTCTGTGGGAAAAGGTCTACCCTCCTCGAGCTCTATTGAAAAAATTGAGAGGGGAAGGTTGACCTCACAGCTTTATGGAGTTTATCACTATTATACCACTCTATAAGAAGATTAAATATACAGCAAAAGACAATAGGAGGTGAACTAAAACATCAATAAAAATACCAGCAAACTAGCTAAATGTTCAGAAGAAAGACTAGCTAAATGACATGAAAGAAAAAGATACTAAGAGCATAGAAGATGAGGCACATGGATTGGGCCTTAACCCATGAGCCTAGCCCTCTGAAACTTAAATCAGTCGAATGAAATCAGTTTTCTCATTTCATAAAATAAAAACTTCATACATCTCTAAAAATTTTATCACTGAATAAAAAAACAAAAGCTTAATAGCTCACAACAATAGTTTTGAATGGAATCGACTTACTGACCAGAATAGACTAAATCTTCCTAGCTCTAGCTCTGCTCTATTTATTCTACAGGGCAGCTACCAACAGTTCCCTAGAAAATTTTGATTGAGTCCACTTGACTCTAAATGAATAAGGTGTTGGGAATCTGTAACTTCAGCAGATTGGTGAGACTAAAGCTGCAGAGACAACATTCGAACCACTTTGGGATTCTAGGATCTAGCCCTCCCGAATCCAGAGAGGGATCTCTCTATAAGTGAAAAGATTGATTTATCTTTAAATTTTTTAGTATGATATTAGGCTAGTTATTAAGAACAAGGGTTTTTGTTTGTTTTGGATGGTTGTGCATGATTTTTAGTTGAGTGGAAAGTCCTAAAAATGAAAGAGTTTCAAAGGAGTGAAGATGTGAACAATCAGAACAAGATTTAGCTGATAGGATAGATATGAAGCAACACTTAATCCATTGGGCTATGGAGTCATAAAAGGGTTTAATTGTGCAATAATTTCAAGAGTGATCCAAGGGGAAAGTCATCTATATCAAAAGATATTTTATATTAAATGATGGAATGGAACATTAAAAGTGTTGAGAAGGTGGAAAAAGTCAATAATTTCAACAAGGATTTATCAACTTTCCAAACAAGAAAAGCCTTTTAAAGCAACTTTTTAAAACCAACCAAAGCACAGGGCTAACCATAAACTTCTTTAGACAATCTTGTATTAAAGCTAACTTATCAAAAAAACAATCCAGCAATCCACATGACTACTTTTAGAAAGGATGAAAAACAGATAAGAAAACAAAGTGCAGCTTTGAGATCAAGCAAGATACATTAAAATCTAAACCTGCTTCAGCATACCCTTAGGGAAACTTTCAAAACAACCTTTGGAGAAAGAAAATAGAAGACAGGGCAAACCATAAACTTTTCCAGTCTAACTCTACTCAGCATATAATGAAAATTTCATTCAAGAACTTCCTTTCAAGTTTCGCACATCAAGACAGAGACAAACCAACATTCCTTGATAATGTTTACACTTAACTTACGTCATTCTTAAACACACATTTGGAGGAAAAAATATAGATAAAGCTTATCAGTCAGAGAAGGGTAATGTAAACAGTAAATCCTAACTTTCTAATTGTTGTTCTTTATCAGAGAAAAGTGAAAAAAATGGCATACATGAAAGGAAAACAATAACACAGCAAGAGGTACTTCACCAATGATATAGACCAGGATCCCAAAAATCAGCTTGTATATTGATGTCAATCCAGTTACATTATTCAAGTCCAATGTTTCAGTACAGCAATCATCTTCTCTTCTCAACCTAACTTCTTCGATCACAAACAGAGCTTCAAGAGCCTCTGAAAACTATTTACAATGTAGAAATCTTCGAGCACAAGTATTACATCAAAGTTCAGCAACCAACCTATATTTCATCTTCTACAAAAGTATTTATGGAAGAATGAGGAGGTGAAAGAATTTCTAGGGTTTAAGTATCATTAATTCCATAGTAAATGCAATCCTCAGCCTTGAAAACCATGCAAGGCATAAGGCAGGGATGCATTTGACCTATAACTCTGTTCAATAACTCTGTTTTGGCTTTTTAAGACTTAATAGATGAGAAGATTGACTTCAAGGTTGTTTCTTATCTTTATAATAACTTTGCTGACAATTGTAATAAGTTTCTTTGGTTGTATTAACTGTTCAACTATCTTTCAACAAATATTTTTGAAATAGGCATTAACTATGCCATCTGTTGATTTCTTTGAGGCTGCAGGTGGCTTTGGGTAGCTGAAGAGAATTCAATTAGCCTCTGATGTGGTAGTGGAGGCTTCTCGGACTGATATATCTCATTTTTTTAACCTAAAACACTGTTAATTTTCTTTAATTATGTGTTTTAGGCTTAATTTGGCTGAATCTATGTCTTCAAGTCTTCATACGGTCTTCGACTGAGTGGATTAGGCCTTTGATAGATCGAATTTTATCCCTTAATCCCTCAAAATTGTGTTTAAAATCATTAAACATTCATTTATGCTTTGATTTTATCCCTGGACACTGATACTCTTTATCTGATCAAGGTTTTCCATGTTTTGTTGTTTTTGCAAGCACGTAGAGGGTTTTATAATGTTACCAGTGTTCATGAGGCACTGGTAAAATGTTAATTTGAACCCTATGGATTCTTTGTCTTCATGGATAATGGCCTAGGGGATCGTCACCCCAGTCTTTGATTTTCATTTAAAACAATTGAGAAACCTTTAAAACCTGCACAAACAAGCAAAACTTATAAAAATCCTGCGGGGATAGGTTTAAACTGCTTCGAAAGTTAGGTTAGATCGTGACCATTGGATGAAATCATCCAAATATGAGGATTGCTTGCTGGGGTCAAATGGGAAGGCCGTTGGATAAATGGTGGTGGATATTAAGTCCGGGCCATTGATCTGCAAATATCAACGGTTGAGATCAATCGGGATTTATATAATGCAGAGGGGTAATATTATAGCAAAATGGAGGAAATTGCAAAGGAAATGAGAGAAAACCTTTATCGGCAGCAAAAAAGGGCTTTAATGAAAATAGGAGTCACGGAATGATCTGGGTCGTTGGATTAGATCAACTAATAGAGATCAACGATGAATATTGATTGATGAAGTCACTTAGAATAAGGGTGGAGGGTGATGGCTTAATTGTTAGATGCAATCTGGGCCATTGGATGAAAAGAACGAATGGCGAAGATTCAAATATGAGAAAATTCTATGCGATGGGGAAAGGTGGTTTCGGCCGAAGAAACCGCTGGTTTCGCGCTGCTCTGAGGTGGTTTTAAGATTTCTCAGAAAAAACATGATATCATAAACCTACTAACACATGTCCCCTTCAAAGCCACTTTTATCGCGTAAATATTTGGTGCTAAAATTCAGGCACAGAAAAAACACGAAAACGATTTCTAGCCGCTGGATGAAGGGCGGGGAGATCTGATGGTGGGGATGAGAGCGCGATGGGATAAGATGCGCAGGTGGAAAATGGTGGTTAGGGTCAAGGCGATTTAGATCCTGACCGTCGGATCTCAGAAATGGACGGTCGAGATTTATCAATGGGAGAAGGTAGGTTCCAAAGGAGTTGGGCCTACCGGGTTCAATAAGGACCGTAGGATCTAAAATATTAACGGCTATGATTTAATCTTGGGGAAAATGAAAGGAATATGAGGCAGGGGGTTGGGCGGAGATCGGGTGAATTTGGACCGTTGATCTGTAGAGATCAGCGGTGGATCTTCACCGAAGAGTTTGAACTGCGGGGCTTTATGAAATAGCAAAGGTATTTGGGTTTGATCTTGACCGTCGGATCTATGAAATGGACGGCCCAGATCTAATCGCAAGATCGCAAATCAGGGGGAAAACAAAAAGGGAATGGGCCGATGCGATTAAGCGTGGGCCGTCAGATCTTAGAGAGATCAACAGTCACGATAAATCGACGGGTTTTAATGTTGGAGAGCTATGGTGGAGGGTGATTAAATCTGGGCCACCGGTTCTTGTGGATTTGACGGTCCAGATTGAATTGCAGGATCGCAATCGGAAGAGGGAGAGGGAGTGAACAAATAGTTTTTTTGCGATGCGATGGAATAAGATCCGTCGATCTCAAAATTAGATCAACGGTTAGGATTTAGTTGTGAAGGCCAAAGGCAGAAGAGTGGATTTTGAACGGGGAGCGATATGGACCATCAGATCTAGGCACGGTAGAGTAGATCAACGGTCGGGAAACAATCGCAGAACCACAATTGGAGGGAGGTAGGAACAAAGGGTAAGTTAAAAACTTTCAATGCGATTGATCAATTATCGTTGATCGGTTTAGATCAACAACTAACATTCACCTAAGCATTAAACTGTCAGGTTTATTAAAAAAAAAAAGCCAAAGGAAAAAGTCGGATATATATATATATAAGGGTTTAATCGCAATCGGAGTTTTTTCAAAAGCAAAAGGTAACAAGGAAAGAGGAAAAATCCGATTGTGATTGCGTGATTAGGCCTTAGCACCTAGTCTCGGTGCTGGTTTTATGCGAAAAAGGGGCTGGGGCTAAGGCCTAAGGGGCTTAAGCCCTTAGTGCAAAAAGACTATTTTTTATAATTTTTGAAGCATTTTTGAGGATTTTGAGAGTTTTGATAAGGTTTAAAAAGGAGTTTTAAACCTTATTAAAGGGATTTTATGAAGGAAAGGAAGGAAAATGAGGGAATTGGGGGAATTTCATGAGGAAAAAGGGGATGAAAATGGAGGTTAATTATGAGTGAAAGGAGGGGAAAAAATGAAGGGAAAAAAGGGTTTTTTGAGCAGTCTTTCTTCTTGTGAATAGCAGATTTTTCAGGTTTATGAGGGAAACAGCAGTGAATATTAACTCAAGGATAATTTATCTTCATAAGACTTCAAGAACTAACAATTTGGCCATAAAATTGTTTCTTGAAGGCTTAAAACATGATTTAGCCACCATTTTATATAACAAATTTTTATAGGTGGGTAACACAAGGATTGGGTGCATTCCTCTTTGAGTTGCTTGGTTGCCTCTAGAATTTGAATTGCTAGAGAGAATCCTCGGGGATCCTTTGGCTGCTTTTGGAATTCAAATTGCTGGAGAGAATAGTTGGGATCCTTTAGTTACCTTTGGAATTCGAATTTTTGGAGAAAATCTTTGGGATCCTTCAGCTACCTTTGAGGGTGGACAATCCTCCTATAATTCCTCTATACTATCTCCTCCAAGTATTTATGATAAAATCCTTATAAAAATGGTTAATAATTCATGATTTTCGGCACTCAAATTTATATTAGGCACTCAGGGTATGTTAGCCTTAATCACCACCTATACTAACATCATAAAACAAAATAACAATAAAAATGCAAGAAAAAGAGATCTAAGAAGCGAAAAAGGTGACTATTAACCCCTCCAAATATGTCTAATGATGGAGCTCATCATCACCCCCCTACTGAATGGTTGCTCATCCTCTGAGAAACTAATCCTCCTCCTACATCCCTTTAAGGCTCTGACAGCCCCCCTAATTTCCTGAGGAAGAAGTGTGGGAGTTTCCCCAAGTGGGTAAAAACAATTATTCTTTCCTGCACTATCCCATTCTCTATCTTGTGCATTTGTGTCCTCTTCATCAGTCAGCCCTAGCAGCAAAGGTGGGTTGAGCTTTAGTCCCAACCATTGGATCTTTTTGGCCTACATGGCCCTCATGTGTAATGTTTCCCTTTCCAATGCACCCCTCAGTCTTTCTGGAGTATGGTACACCCTATTCTTGAGGCTATGAGGGAGGTTGTTCCATCTCCTCTGGCTGGCCATAATGCACTCCCCCTTTATCTACCTAGAAACATCATCAAAGAGGCCTACCACCTGGTTTTGAGTCTGAAGGTAGCTTTCCACCAGTGCAAGGTCCCTTCCCATCTCTCAATGGTTAAGGATGACTCTTCTTGGGCTGAACAATTCTGGTCTGATATATAAGGGTTTTCTATTTCTTCTTCCCATGACCTTCCATATCTATTTTTCTCTAGTGTCCTCATTCACCATCCAAGATGCTAGAGTCATTAACTGCATATCCCCCATTGTAGTATTGGTGTCCCAAATATCTAGATTTGTCAGCACAAAGTTATGCACGTAAAACTCTTCCATCTTTGCTTGATCAACCATGTTAGCTTGCTTGTATAAATTCATGAATTGCCTACAATCTTGGAAAGGTAGCGATCCATGGGAGGCTAGAGTTTTGATTTGAAATAGAAGCCATTGTTTTGTGATGTACAAAACATATGAGTCAGAGGGGAATCTATGTTGAAGGGCTTGTATGCATAAGTCTGCCATGGTGGCTACTTGCTCCTATTTTTGCTGTAATTTCCCCTTTAGTGCTCAATTCTATGCATGTGCCTTCTGCAGCTACTCCTTCATAATTATCTCTTCAATTCTTTCCTCCCCCCTTGGTGATTCTTCAATGATAATCAGGCTAGTGGGAGAATTTTTTGTCTCTCTCTGATTCTTGTTAGCTCTGGAATACCTCTTCCTCTTCTTATTTAAGCAAAGCGCGCTTCCTTCGGTCTCTCTCCCTTTAAAAAATTTCAATTTACTGGTCTAGATGAGACAACATCTCCTTTTATTAGATGGTGCAACTAATTTTGGAGTGCTTATGTAACTCGGCTCAGCTCCAGTTCTGTGCTTATGTAACTCCTCCTCCGTGTTAATTCGTGACAGACTATGTGTTTCCTCCCCTTATTATCCTCTATTCCACTTGATTTAAATTCTCTTATTTTGCATATGAGGTGGCGTGTACTTCCAGTTTTTTCAGGAATTCCTCACGGTGGTGGCTGAGTTAACTGGCCACCTTTCTTCCCCTTAAACTCTAAGTCTGCAAATTAATTATTTCTGGCTATTATGGATGCATAGCAAGGGGTGAGAAGATATACCCGAGTTTACCTGTTGTGGTCAAGGCATTTTCAGGAGCTGGAGGTTGGAGAAAAGCCTTTTAGATGATGTGTTCTTCACCATATTCCTGTACTCTGAATAAGCAGCTTGTTGAATGAGCAGCTTCCTGAGTGAAATGCTAATATTTGCTTGTTTTTTCTCTCTGTTGTGGATGTCACGTAGGGTTCTTGAGATGCCATGGGTGGCATTCTCATTCTCCTGGATTCTGTTATGCAGCTTTCCTTGTTGTTCTTCTTGGCAGTCCATGAACAACTTTGTTTTTGAAGGAACTTCTTGATGTTTGTAGCAGTTTGTGTGTTGCTTCTCTTGCTACATTGTGCTCAGGAATGGAGTAATTTGTGTATGGAGGTGATGGAAGAAGCTATGAATATGGATGGAGTGAATGATGGGATGGAAGGTAAAATAGAAGAAGGGAAAAGAAGATGAATGCCTTCCTGTGTTTCCAGAAACCATTAATAACCTGGAAAAAAACAAACACAAAAAACACATAAATGCAGATTTTTTTTTTGCTATTATTTTTTTTTTTTGTTTCCTTCATGGAGGTTTCCAACCCATAGACTTGCCTTGGGTGCCTCAGAGAGTTTTTCACCCATGGATATTTATTCTCTTTTCTTTTTTCCTTTTTGTTTTAGCAAGTGAGTTGCCTCCATCGAGGTTTTCAACCCACAAGCTTATTATTTTTTATTTCCTTTTTTTTTTCAGGAGGTGTGGGAAACTATGGAGTTTCCCATTACATACACCTCTCTTCTTATTGAATTTATGAACTCTGCCTTTGACAAAGTCTTCTTGTAAATTTTAAGCATGTGACCATTGACAAGCAAGGGGGTTCCTTCCTCATCTATGGTTCTGATTTGAATTGTGCCATTATCAAAACATTTTTCCACTGTGTAAGGTCCTAATCATCTTGTCATTATATTGCCTTTAAATTATTTAAACCTTGAATCATACAACAACACCCAATATCCTTCTTGGAAGGTCTTTTCTCTGATGTTCTTATCATGCCATGCCTTCCTTTGCAGTTGAACTACCTCTATGTGAAGAAGTGCTTGCATTCTGAACTCATCCAATCCATTTAGTTGTAGCAACCTCTCTTTTTGGGCATTTGATACATCTAGATTTAATTCAGCTACCATTCAACTGAGAGTAGAGCTTTCTTACCATAGACTATTTCATAAGGAGTGAATCATGTTGTTTCCTTCTAAGTAGTGATGTAGGCCCAAGTAGCTTCTACCAATATATCTGCCCAATCTTTTCTATTGCTGCTCACAACCTTGGTGAGGATGCTCTCTAAAGCTGTGTTAGTTACTTCTACTTGGCCATTTGCCTGAGGGTGATAGACAATAGAAATTCTATGCTTAATCTTGTGCTTCCTCAAAATATTCTCAATGAAGTGAGAGGTGAATTATGCTCCCTGATCAGTGACTATTTCTCTGGGTATCCAAATTTGTAAAACACATTCTCCCTCAGAAATTCTACTACTTTCTCCTCGGTTTCTACCTTTACTATTTTTTCTTCAGCCCACTTTGTTAGGTAATCAGTGTAGACTATAATATACTTCTTTTGTTCGGATGGTGGATCGATAGGTCCAACGAATTCCATTCCCCACCTGTCAAATGGATCAAGATCCACCTGAGGGTGTAAAGGATATCATCCCTTTGTGTGGGTTTCCCCTTCCTCTGACACTAGTCACACCTGTTGGTGTATCTTCTGGAACCTTGATGAAGGGCAGGCCAATAGTATCCTGGATGTAAAACATTGTAATTAGTTCTTTTTGCAGCAAAGTGGCCTCCACATGGAATGTCATGACATGAAGAGAGGATATCAAAAAATTCTTCCTCCCTCACACATCTTCTTAGGATTTTATCAGGGCCTATCTTGAAAAGGTACCCCCAATCCATGTGAAAGGGGCACTTTTTATGATGATTCTTCTCCTCTCCCTGAATGAAAGATTAGGAGGGAGTCTCCCAGAAACCAAGTAGTTGGCTATATCAACAAACCATGGTGAGAGTGTTGACATGGCAAAGAGGTGTTCAAGGGCAGCTGGTCATCCACCATTCCTTCTTCACCTACAGGGAGAGCTAACCTGGACAAAAAATATGCAACAACATTCTCCTTTCCAGGTTTATCAACAATATTCAAATCAAATTGTTGCAAAAGTAACAACCATCTAATTATCCTAGTATTTACATCTATTTTTTTCATTAAATACTTGATGGTTTCATGGTCAGTGGGGACAAAGGTCTAATATCCAGCTACATAATGCCTGAATTTGTTAAATGCATGGACAATGGCTAACATCTACTTCTCAGTAACAGTATAATTCATCTCGGCCTTTGACAAATTCTTGCTGATGAAATAAATGGCATAAGGGATTTTGTCCTCTAATTGTCCTAATGTTACCCCTACAACTTTTTCGAATGTGTAAGTGTGGATGTGGAAAGGCATAGTCCAATTTGGACCTTGGAGGATGGGGGTAGTAGTTAATTGTTTCTTAATGAGCTTGAAAGCTTCTTGATAAGGACCAGAACAAATAAACTCAGAATCCTTGGCCAATAACCAAAATAATGGCAAATCCATATTGCTAAAATCTTTGATGAACCTTCTATAGTAACCAACTAAGCCTAAGAAACTCCTGACATCTTTCTGCTTTTGAGGAGTAGGTACCATTTTGATGATAGTGATTTTGTTCGAGTCTACCAGTATTCTTGCTTGCGATATGAAGTGTCCTAATACAACCCTTTATTTCTTCAGGAATTCACACTTTTCTGGGTTCAAGGAGAGATGCATCTCAATGCACCTCCTTATTACTTTACCCAAATTGGAGAGAGCTTCCTGGAAGTCATCCCCATATGGTGTGAAATCATCCATGTAAATTTCGACAGATTCATGGAATAACTCAAAAAATATGCTCAAGGCAGCTCTTTGGAAGGTAGTTGGGGCATTTCACAACCCAAAGGGTAGGACTCTATAAGCAAAGGTAACCCAAGGGCAGGTGAAAGTAGTCTTATCCTGGTCTTCAGGGCTGATTTGAATCTGATTGTACCCACTGAACCCATCTAAGAAGTAAAAGAACTTCTTCCCTGCAAGGCCATCTAGGACTTGGTCTATAAAGGGCAAAGGGAAATGGCCTTTATTGGTGGCTTTGTTAAGTTCTCGATAGTCAACACAAATTCTCCACTTCCGATTCTTCTTTGGGACTAGGACAAGAGGGGATACCCACTCACTGTCAGATATAGGATATATGAACCCTGCATCCAATAGTTTCTGCAACTCTTCTTTGACTATGACCTTCAGAGCTGGGTTCATCCTTATTTGGGGTTGTCTCACAGGCTTGCATCCTTCTTTGATGTCTGCATACTGAAGGATGCATCCCTTTCATGTCCTTGTAATCCCAAGAAAATTCTTCAAGATTTTCTTTCAAAAGTTGGAATAGCTATTTCTCTTATTCATTCGAGAGGGTTGGGTTTATTTTCAGAGATCTGGATGGGCCAAACTCAATAGCCTTGGTGGTTTCATAGGTTTTCTCAACTGCGTGCACTTCCATCAAAGGTTGGATTTCAAACTCTTTGACTAAGGTTTCGAGAGGAGTGTTCGTGGAGGATTGGTTTTGAATGGCATGGTTGATGAGTTCATATTCATTTAGTTGCTCCCCTCTAAGAAAAACATATGTGGTACACATAGGGGTAGTTTTATATAACTCATCTTCTTCATCCTCCAACCATATAGGGATATCATGATCAATGGGACGCTGGGCTAGAGGATATAACACTATATGTTTAGACAAAAGCCCATTTTTTATATTCATGTTTCCGGCTCGACAACTAATATAAGCATCTGCAGTGGCTAACCAAGGTCTCCCTAAGATGAGAGGATAACCATTAAACTTGGTTTTTGGTTGCAGAACCAAGAAATTTGTAGGATACTCCCAAGAGTCAATGGTAATCATAACATCTTCAACAATTCCTTCCGGAGTTACTGTGGACTGATCTGCAAGTTGTAGAACTGTTGTGGTTTTCCTCAAAGTCCCTTGGAGATTAAGTTTCAACATATTTTCCTTGGTCATGATATTGATTGCAGCCCCTAGATCAATCAAGGTGTTGGGTACTATGACACCATATATATGCACATCAACAACTGGACTACCAGGGTCAAGGTATTTTTGAAATATCACCTTCCTCGGCATGAGGTCAGACAATTTTCCTACCACATTGATGGTGGGGGTATCTCTCTTCCTTCTCCCAGATTTCTTGAAGCACTTTTCTTTGATGAACCCATTGTAGATAGGGAAATCCTTAATGGCCTGTAGAAGTGGTATATTCACACACAAATTTTCCAATTCTCACAAGAGTTCAGTCTCCTATAGGGTGTGCTGACTAGGGTGGGTCAAGCGCTCGGGAAAAGGAGGTTGTTGGATCTGACTATTATCTTCTTCCTTTTCCTCCTCAACCTCTATAAGTGGAGATGGGGGATGGTTTTCTAGGAGTACTCTTCCTGTCCTGAGATTAACCTCCTATATCTCCACAGCATAAGTTGGATGGGATGTTTCTCCATTGGGAGCCTGTTGTGCCTATCTGTTGTTCGAGTTTGGATTGGGTTGTGCAGGTACAGGTAGCCTAGATGGAGTAGAATGAGTAAGCCGAGGTTGAGGTTGGGATGAAGGAATTAGAGCAGGTAGTTTATTTTTTTGAGGCCTCCACCCTTGGTATGGATTGTTCCACTAAGGTTGTTGTGGAACATACTGCTGAAATGGTTGATTTAATGGTTGAGGATGGTATGAAGGGTTGGAAGACCAAGTAGGAGGTGTAGACCAGGATGGAGGAGTGGGGGTGTACCAAGGTTGCATGGGTGCACTTTGATTTTTGTAATAGTAAGAGTAAGGTGCACCTTGCATACATTTTTGATATGGTTGAGGGCCTTGATGCCTTCTCTGGTTGATGAAACAGAGTTTCTTTGGCATTCTTTCCCCACCTTGATATACAGCTTTAAGTCCAGGCAAGGAGGGACACTTTTCTGTGGCATGATTCTCTTCACAGACTAAGAAAACCTCTATGACATTCAATGGACATTCATTTCTTGGGTGCTTCTTGGTACATCTAGGACAAAATATGGACAGTGCTCCCTTTGCTTCCTCTTGCTTCCTTTTGACCTACATTATGTCCATTTTCAAAGCAAAGGTGTGCAACATGTCACTCTTTAAGTCCTCTAGCATGTTTCCAATCTCATGTTTTATGAAGGTGGAAGAGGAAGGGGTATTGGGTGTACTTTGGCTAGCTCTGCCCTTCTTCCTAAGTTCCCTAGAATGGTTCTGGAAGACAGTTTTGATTTTTTAATAGGTTTGTTGGTAAATATATCCTCCTGATAACATATTCAAGTTTTATATCATCTATTCACTGATCCCTTGAATAATTACAAGTTTAAGTGAGTTAGGATCAAGAGTACAGTTGGCTCTCTTATAGTTCAATTGAAACCTCTCTTCATAATCCTCTAGGGATTCATCAGGCCCTAGAGTCATCCTAAATATCTCATCCTTAGTTTCCTTGGACCTGCAGTAGTCTTTGTACTTGCTCCTGAAGGTCTCTTCCATATGTGCCCAGGTAGTGATGATTTCCCCAGGTAGACCCATGAACCATCGCAAGGCTGCACCCTTAAGGGTGGATGGGAATAGCTTCAAATTATAATCATCATAGGTGTAGTCATAAGTCCTACAAACAACAACAAATTCAAACATGAATGTGTTAGGGTCCTCATAGGTAAGTCCATGGAAGTGTGGAAGAGATGTGGGGCTAATGTTTTTCATCTTATTTTCCCCATCTGCCTCTCTTATGGGAAAGGCTCTTTGGATCCCAGCCATGGTTAAGATAGGTGAAGTAGGTCCCTCAGTTTAAACAAGGTCTTCTTCTTCTTCCTCAATATGATCCTCAATATATTTGAAGCGAACAAAGTTCCTTCTCAAGTTAAATATTCCAGAAGACTTGAAATATCTGAATATCCATGACGATACAAATATTATATTAGAAAGTATGATGAATGAGATATCAGATAGATTTACAAATGAGGCATGCTTATATACCTAATCAGGTGCCTCTTCATGAAATTTCATGTCTCATCATACATGGTCTTTCAACCTAATTACTAATTAACTAATTAATCATTATTCATTATTTTATTCATTACATTGCCTTCCTCCTCAAACAGCTTTGTCCTCAAAGCTTGTTGATGAAAGGCCTCGATTTCTTTTCCTATTACAAACATCTTCTCATCTTGGGGAAGTCATCCTTGTCGATACAAGTTGATATGATCCTCTAAATGACAAACAAAACTGTTGCACTGAGAATGGATCGGACCAACCTAAATCAATCTTCTGTGGAATATTACGATGACTGGCAACTTGTGACGACTTGTTATCACATGAGTGGATCGCACCGACATTAGTATTCTTCAAAACATCAGCTTTTTTTTGTTCTTAATACATAGCTCGGTCGAGTTATCTGCTCCCGTGATTTGGATGTTGATAGGGAACTTTTTTGGTTTTACTTTCCCTTCTTAGTTGTGTGGAGATGTTTTTATTTTCTTTTGGTGATGATGTTATTGAGCTGGTTACATAACTTTCACTTGAAATGTTCATTTCCAGAACTGAAACATCTAAGTTTGTATTTTCTACAACTTGCTCGTCTTCTTCTTGAGTTATGACATTCACTACATTAATACCAAACTCTTTCTCTTCAACTTGGATTTCTACATTCGATGCTTTATTTTCGACAAGTTGTTGCACCTTGTTTTCTAATGACTTCTTGTCTTTCTTCAGCTCCTTAATTTGCATTAGTAACTTTTCGTTGTGGTCCTTAAGGCGAGCAACTTCTTCATTCTTGTTAGTGGTGATTTTCTCAACTTCCTTTTGCATATTTTGGATCACCTTTTTACCTTCTTGAGAAATTACTTTTGAAATTTCTTGAATATCTTCAGGTGTCACTGAATTTGGTTTTAAGTTAACGTCCTGTAGCGTTATTTTCTTCTTTTTGCAGGAGAATGTTAAAAACTTCTTTTTTGTATTAAGGATGAATGACCCTAGTGATTCCATCCAGAGTGAACCCAGAACTATATCACTATTATTGGAAAATAAGGTTTTAACAGTGAATTGCGAGACAAAGGAATACTCCGCAATACTTAGGTGTAAATTCTCTATGTTGTATTGTTTTTCATTTGTGTTAAATGAATTTGCTTCAGTTATATTTTATTCAGGGATAACTAATTGGTTAGCACATTTGGTACTGACATAATTATTCTTTCGAGTAAAATCAATATATATAAGAACCTCTTTTCCCAAAAGTGACCATTTAATTTCAATTAGCGCATCGACACACATACTATAATTTTTAGGAAATATTCCCTCTTTTAGTTCTGTTTTGGATGCCATTTTGTCAGATAACTTCGAGGTTTTTAAGGGTGACCCTTTCTAATATTTATAACAAAATATTATTATTTCCCTTTAATAAACCCTCAAGCTTAATTATTTTTTCCAATATATTTTACTATTATTCCTTCAATCTTTGGTAATGAATCCTTCACGAATATTCTCTTTTAAAACAGGCTCAAATTCTTTTATATATGTATATATTCCCTTTTTAAATAAAATCTTAAGAATATAATGATTTATCACCTTTTCCACTTTTCCAATACTTGAACCTTTAATAACCTCTCTTTCCTTTTATTTACCTTCTAGCTTTAATAATGATTCCTTAATATTTTAAGAAATCCTTAATAATATTTTTCTTTCGATTTTTTTTTTTAAATTACTTCCTTTATATAACCTTAAATATAGTCTTCCTTTAGTGATGAGTTCTTTGACTAAGTAAATTCTAGTTTTATATATATATATATATATATATATATATATATATATATTAATTAACAATTGATTTTTTTTAACTCTTTTTGTTTTTTGTTTTGAAAAGTTACAACCCTAGTGAAACGTGGCTATTCACCTATATTCACCTATAAAATATATGTCCACTTATGTGTATTTAACTCGGTTAATGCTCTCCACATAAAAGTAAACTTACCATTCACATAGAGATTTTTTATTCCTTTTGTTCTTATTTTACATTGCAAATACCATGGGCAATTACCATGGCCTTCTAAAACCATGAGCTTGTAAACCACTTAAAGAATAATCAGAATAATCTTATCTACTCTTCCTTCTTTCTTTTTCCTTTTTATTTTTAAATTGTCTTGGTATGTACGTATATGTACTACTTTATATATATATATATATATATATATATATTATTTTATTTTATTTTATTTTATTTTTTTACTTTATATATATATATATATATATATAGATATATATTTCTTCTGCTTCTTTTTTTTTTGAAAATTTCCATTTTTTTCTTCAAATTTTTAATTTTCGCCAAAGGCCTACCGGTGAAAATGGAGAAACTCCAAGACTGGTAGCGAAATGCTTCGATGACAAAAATGTTGATGAATTTTTGATAGCCAAAGGCCTAGACCGAGGAGCGTAGCTCTATGCAGCAATGAGCGGCCAGAATATCGAACTGCTCTGATACCAAATGAAGCGAACAAAGTTCCTTCTCAAGTTAAATATTCTATAAGACTTGGAATATCTGAATATCTATGAGGATACAAACATTATATTAGAAAGTATGATGAATGAGATATCAAATAGATTTACAAATGAGTCCTGCTTATATACCTAGGCAGGTCCCTCTTCACAAAAGGTCATGTCTCATCAAACATGGCCTTTCAACCTAATTACTAATTAACTAATTAGTCATTATTTACATTATTTTATTCATTACAATATTCATAAGGCTCTCCTATAGGAGGTTCAATCTCACTGCCACTGAAGAAGAGTGAAGGGTGGCCAAGAGGTGATGTGGTGTTTTATGTAAGATTTGTCTATGAGTATTCCTAGTCCTACAAGGTATGAAAATCAGATATTTTTATATTTTTTCAATATTTCTGAAATGACATGAAAAGAAAGGAAAGCATAAAGGAATGCTAAAACAAAATCAAAACATCTACTAGAAAACTTCTCGTAAATGGTGCCAAAAATTGGTGAGCCCTGGTATTGCACCAAGAGTGTTGAAACTCCCAAGGGCTACCCTACTTTACTTTATCAACCCAGGGTTTGTAAAAACTTTGAGGTGACAGTGCTATATACACAAAAAATGAATTTTGTTCATGTCATCCTCTTCTACTTTATAAAAGGGTGCTATTTCTTAAACTGTGAGAATAACTAGAAAGTAAATTGCTAGAAGGAAATGACAAAAAGGAAACTAAACTAAGTTTATGAAAGGAAATGAAAAGAATGAAACTAATTTAATTTGAAAAAATAAAATAGCAAAAAGGGAGTTAATTCTAAACCACACTTGACTTGGCCAAACAGCTAAATGCACTCTAATTATCATATAATCTATCTACCATGTTCCTAGTCATGCAACTAAGCTATCCATGCCTTAAGTTTAATTAAAAAGAGTTAGTTTGCAGCTTAGACGGAAGAAAAGGGCTAAAATAGGCTAATGGGGGGTTTAACACATGAAACGAGGTTAGGAAGCAGAAAGAGGGGGTTAAACCCTTATGAAAATTTATTATAGCACGAGAAATGACTTTGGAGCAGAAAGAATTCACAAGTGCGATGGCAGAGTGCAATGGAGGACAAAAGTTACGATGTGCGATGTTGCAATCGCAATATCGCAAGTTTAGGATAGAGGTAAGGATTAACAAGAACGAACTAAAATGTGTGAAGTGTGACTTGCGATGCGGTAAAAGTTGCAGGTTGTGATCTGTGATGCGGTAAAATTTCAGCGAAGCGCGACAAGTGACGTGGCGGAGCTATCCCATCGGCGGAATAAGTGATAAGTGTTATGCGAAAAGGTAAACGATGCGATTTGCGATTTCACAATATCGCAATCGCAAGATCAAGTGGTAAGTGTTTAAAGGTAAAAACTAAAATTTGCGGAGTGCGATTTTCGATGGGCGACGTGGCAGTGGGACCGATGGTGGGGCTCGATTTCGCAATATCACAATCGCAAGAACAAGCAGTAAGTGATTAAAGGTAAAAGCTAAAAGTTGCGATTTGCGAAGTGTGATGTACAGTAGCGGGAGACTCAAGGAGCAAAGGTGGAGGTCATGTTCGAATGGGTTTGAATGATTTTTCACGCATTTTGCATAAAAAGTGTAAGGCAGCGAGCATAAGTGGGAAAAAGCAGAGATGGAGGGTGTAACAGAAGTGCGCAGAGCATAACAATAGAGATGGAATGGAGATGGAAGACAAAGCAGGAGGTGTTGGAGAACTTCCCTCTGGGCTATTCTTCCCATACTTGTTATCAACCTGCCTATTTATGCAAGAAATAAAGACAATATGTTCATGAATATGCGAGCACTGATCTAATCTATTTCCAAGAAATCATAAGCGAGAAAGCATTTTTGGTATGTGGGAAAAGGTCTACCCTCCTCGAGCTCTATTGACAGAGTTAAGAGGGGAAGGTTGACCTCACAGCTTTATGGAGTTTATCACTATTCTACCACTTTGTAAGTAGATTAAATATACAGCAAAAGATAACAGGAGGTGAACTAAAACATCAATAAAAATACTAGAAAAATAGCTAAATGTTCAGAAGAAAGACTAGTTAAATGACATGAAAGAAAAAGATAGTAACAGCAGAGAAGTTGAGGCACATGGATTGGGCCCTAACCACGAGCCTATCTCTCTAAAACTTAAATAAATTGAATGATACTAGTCTACTCATTTCATAAAATAATAACCTCATACATCTTTGAAAGTTTGATCACTGAATAGAAAACAAAAATATCAATAGCTCAAAACAATAGTTCTGAATGGAATCGACTTACTGACTAGAATAGACTAACACTTCCTAGCTCTAGCTTTGTTGTATTTATTCTATAGGGCAGCTACCAACAACTCCCTATAAAATGGTTATTGAGTCCACTTGAGTCTCAATGAACAAGGATTGGGTGAACTCCTCTTTGAGTTGCTTGGCTGCCTCTAGAATTCGAATTGTTGGAGAAAATCCTTCGGGATCCTTTGGCTGCTTTTGGAATTCGAATTGCTAGAGAGAATCTTTGGGATCCTTTAGCTGCCTTTGTAATTCAAATTTTTGGAGAGAATATTTAGGATCCTTCAACTGCCTTTGAGGGTGGACAATCCTTATATAATTCCTCTTTGTTCTCTCCTCCGATTCTTTATGATAAAATCCTTATAAAAATGATTAATAATTCATGATTTTCTGCACTCAACCTTATATTAGGCACTCAGGGTATGTTAGACTTAATCACTACCTATACTAGCATCATAAAACCAAATAATAATAAAAATTCAAGAAAAAGAGATCTAAGAAGGAAAATAGGTGACTATTAACCCCTCCAAATATGCCTAATGATGGAGCTCATCAACCTGCATCGAATCCTCCATTTGTCGATTCTTGAGCGATTTTCTGCTATCAACTTCTAAGTCGATCTCCTCGGTTGTTCCTTCTCCACTTCGTAACATGGACCTGGTTAACATTCACTGCCAAAAAACCTACAAAACGCAACCTTCTTTGATACCAAAATATATGATCTGAAATAATACAGAAGTAGAACTGAATATTTGTCAACGGTGAATTGATTGTTAACTTGGTCGCTTAGTGTGGAAGACTGAAGGAAAGAAATTTATTTTACGACTTAATCCAAAACTTAAGAATCACAATTAAACATGAATTTGCAGCAAATAATAGAGATAAAAGACTACAAAAATTGATTACGGATTTCATCTTGGTGGACTACGTCTTTGGGTCCGCTTTCAAGATGGGCGTCCATTTATTAAGGATTGATCCAAGGAAGTCTTTACACAAAAATTCACCAAACTAAATGTCCTCACAGGCACCTCTGGTCTTTTTCAACAGATATCTCTCTCTCCTAGCTTTCCAATGCCTGTCACGGTTCCCAATTCCGCCTCTGAATGACTAACATACACCTAAAATAAAATTTTCCTCTCTATTACAGAAATTTGAATACAAGCCTTCAAAATCACTCCTTTCTCTCCTTCACGAGCAATGGTGGTTTTATAATTACAGGCCAGGTTCAGGTCGAACCCCTTGGGCCAAACATAGCATATGGTTTTTTGAATTAAAGGCTTGAATTTTCTTGGTCATATAGAAGTGGAACACCTTGAAATTAGGTGGCATGGTGGCTTGAATTAAACATAGCGCACAACAATTTAAAACCCAAAAATAAACTTTATGTTAAAAATAGTTGATGGTGTGAACTAACTAAGTACATGTGAGTGGTGATTGGTGGTCTAACTATTGGCTGCCACCTAGCAATTAGGTCTGGTGGCTTCGATCTTCACTATTACATGTGACAGCTGCTACGTTAATTGGTTAAGGTCTCCCGATGGTTAGGTTCCGAAACTGCGTGGTAAACTTCCCAAGTGTTCACATGTGCTGCAACCTTCACCCAACAGTCAAGACCTCGTTGCGGTTAGACTGTAATATGGTTTGTAACATATGTTTTTACATAGTCTAAAAGCACACTAGATGGGTTTTTTAACATAGGTTTAAAACTTTGGACCATAACATTTGTGCTATATGGTTTAGAACTTAGGATTAGGACTTTAGGTTTAGTGCTAGGTCTTTTCACCATAGATTTAGCACCATAACATAGGTCAGTGCTTTTACATTATTTTCCACCATAGAATTTCTAACCACAGGATTTAGCCACTTAGCATAGAATTTTGACCATATAATCACCATGACATTACAATTTGTACCATGCACCAAATTCAAACCAATTGAATGCTCTCTTATTTTATCTAGAACACTGGAGAAACTGAAGATGAACTAGACTTCCTTGTTGATCTGAACTGGTGCAAGATCCTCTTAGATCAGTGGTTGTAATGTTCCCAAAATTATCATGGAGCTAATTGGAACATTAATTTTGCTTATATCAACTAGGAAGTGAATAAATGGGTAAGCAGGCCCATAAGTAGGAATAAAATCCCTCATAGTGTGAAAGGGATCATCAGAGTAGCTATATTTTGCACCCTCAAGTGTGAAAAGGGGCAAATTCATGAGGACAAGGTCAAGTTTGACCAAGTCAACAGCGATGCCATAGATGGGGTGGATCACTTTTATAGACAACGTAGTGTGAATGGGGGAGAGATTATTTGGTGGAGGAAACCCTAATGTGTGGGGGCCAAGGCAATAAGGCTTTCATTTGTATAAAGGGAGGACAAGGTAGCCATAGATGGAATATGTTATTGAGTATAGAATTTGGTCTGCATGACTATTTTCTTTCTCTAGTGCTTAACTGAGATTGTTGTGCTACTTAGCACAAGGGATTTCCTGTTTAGGAATCCTTCTCCCTTCTTGAGAGGCCTCTTGAGGGATTGTACTTCATTCTCCACATTTCAGGCTCAAGGCCAAGCCACCTCATTTAGCTACAGTGTCATTCCTGTAGCAGGAAATGTTGTGTTGCAGGGTGTTGCAATGGAGGGTTCCGCAACACTATTTCCTTGGCTTATCTTTCAGAGGAGGGAGCTTCTATTCCTCTGGGAAGTCAGCGAGGAAGATTCAGGAGCTGATTGCACATCTTTAGCATTAGGCCAAGCACTTCCCATCTCCTATAGCATAGTACATCTCCTTAACTGCGTTATTTCTGAGTGTATTTACAGTGGCGGTTTGCACCACTATTTTGGAGGAAGAGATCCTCAGTGATTGGATCAGCCTTTCACTTGAGAGATCCATTCATCATATGTAGAATCTTCAGTTATCTTCACCCATTGTGTATATTTCATCCAATCCTTCTAGGATTGAATTGAAATTTTTTTTCAGGGGTTTAGAGCTTTTCTCCCCATCTTATTTGAGCCCTACATTTCTAAATCCATGTATTGAAATTCATTATGTTGCAGTGCCTCTTATAAACTACGCATTCATAGCATTGGTAGAAGTGTATTTCATATTTCTTGTACATGTTCCTTCGAGGTTCTTTTGCCTAAGCTTGAGTGATCATTTCCTCAAGATCTTGTACACATTCTGCTGCTATAACATTAATAAGATGGCTATGAGTTCTTCTATCATTTTCTGAAGTTGATGCAACACTTCTCTTTCATTATTGTGTTTTACATATTGCTGGATCTCCACATTTGGAATATCTTAAGATATTCCCAATATTGTAGAAATTCCCTATTTTGGGATATTACAGTGGTATCTAAGCATGATATTTGGCTCAGCCTTCGAGTTTCATCCATAAGAAGATAGAAGAGGTCAAGACGGTGAAGAGAATTAGCTTGCTCTCATCAGTATTCAGATCGAGAAAGGACCTCTCCAAGGAGGTTAAGAAAATAGAAGGAGAAGAGGAAGGACCATGCACTTCCTACTCTCACAAAGGAGAAGACATGAATCATGAAGAACACTTGGAATCTAAAAATCTAATTGAATACCTTGTTGAATACCAAGCTAAACCTAGAGCCTTCAAAGAGACTCTAGCTTTACCACAATTTATTCAGCTGGAAGAAGAAAGAAGACCCCACAGCTATGGGATGATGAGAGGCAATAGATTTCTATTGTCCACTTTTGATGGATCATTCACATGTGAAGCAAAGGCTTGGGTGATGAAGCTAGAGGCTTTCTTCCTACTACATCCTATAGTAGATATAAAGGTTTTAGAAATTTCAGTGTTGCACCTTGAAGGTGAAGCAAATACTTGGTGATTCAGCCATTGGAGCCATGTAGGGGTTTCTACTCTTACTGAGTTTTCTCAAAGGATGATTAGGAGATTTGGAAAAATGAGGGAAGAACCCTCACCACCATTTGAAGGGGCATGTACTAGCACTGTTGTGACCATGGAGGAGCAGCCTTCTTCTTCAGCAGTTTGGGAAGCCAACACATATGAAGAGGAAACTCTTGCATCCCTACAAGGAGCCTCCGAATTTCACCAAGGTATGCTTAAATGTACATCTCTTATCATTTCAGCAAACATTATGGATGAGTCCACATCATTGCATACTGTTGATTTAGAGTAGCAAAATTTCGCTGCACTATACAAGAGCAATGATGAAGAAAAGAGGAACCATTCCTCATGGGAGCATTCAAATGGCAACTTCATTCAGGAAGCCATGAAGGAAGCAATAATAAGGAGTAGACATCTGCAGATAAGAAACTCTTTCTCCTCTCTAGATGACACTCTCTCAATGAGCATGTCACAGCTCAAAGAGATACTTCTACTTGCAGCAGATCCAAGGCCTCTTTGGTTTTGGAAGGACATGCATGAGGAGGAAATCTCATGGAGAGATTCCATCGGAAGTGCACTTCAACACATCATGGAGTGAAAAGTTCTTCAACAGTTTGAGGAGGTTCTTCCCTTCTCACACTTAGATATTTATGGATTCAAGGGGGAGCAGATAGATGATTGAGGACATATTAGGATGGATAACATCTCTCATGTTTTTTTTGGACACTACTTGAGCCCTACACATCATGATGGGAGGTTTTTTCCTACCACCTATTTGGGTCCTTATGGGATCAACTTGATCCTTGAGAAGATTGCATTTCAATATCCCATGAAATGCAAAGACAGAAATCTGATTTGGGAGGATGGTAGCCCTCATGGGAGGAGTACAAATATGGAGGATGGAAGGAGACATCCACAAATGATTGAGTGGATGTGGATGGAGAGCAAGAGGCTAGTAAGCCACTTGTAGATCTATGACACCAGGCAGCAGGAGGCTTGGCTGCGCTGGTTACTCTTGAAGAAGTTTGGCCATCGCTTGGCATATACCCTTCCTAAGGGTATGGGGATGGAGAAGAGATGGCAAGATGCTTGCATCATGGAGTAGAAAAGAGTATGAATGCATGATGTTTATGTGACATTCATATCATTCATTATGTCTTCATCACATGACTTGTATGATGAGAGCATGAGGAGGCAGCAAACACTTTTTTTTCTTGGGTTGTACTTGAGAGAGCAAGGGAATATTTTCTCTCACATGTTGTATGATGTTGCAGGGGTAGGAGATGGCACTATCATGTTGCAAAAGGGCTACTCTTTGGTCTTAGATGAATAGGAATTACTTCGATTTTGGGAGGAATTTCCTAATTGCAGCAACATTATTGGAGTCTTTGACAATAATCATGTCAAAGAATTGAGCTATGGGTTGGCAGGAGCCTATTTGCATAGGCCAACAATGTTGTTCCTTTGGAGCATGAACTTATTCATGTATTTATGCATCACTGTACTATCATCACATGGTGAGGATGTTGTTTTTGCATCTATTGATTATGTAACACAGTATTTTCATCTTCTTACCATTATCATGCAGTGCATTGCTCCACAAGAGGGTAAGTTTATTGTTGAGCCCCGTGAACAAAATTTTGCCAACTATTATGATGGAGACAGCCATCCTTTGTATAATCAGGAGCAAGTGTTTGATTATTTCTTGTATGCTCAGTTGACACATTCACCCATTTACTATTCACTAGTATATGTGTTGATTCACACAACTAGCCATTTGTCAAAACATCACTTGCCATGCTATTTCCTGAAGTTGCAGTGGGAGAGACTGCGCTGTGTCCACTTGAGATATTTTTTGTATCATTCAGCATCATGTAAAACTTTCATCAAACTTCTCATTTGGATACCCTATGATGATAATGTCCTATTCATCATGGATGAGATGTTTTGGGTTAGCTTGTTCTTCAATGATGGAGAGGAGATCCTTGGAGGATTGTCCTTCATTTTTCCACTTAAGGGAAATACTAATGTAGCCCAAGATCAGCACATACTCTACACTTATCATGAGTGGAGAGGAGGACAGCATCGAGTAGGCTACCTTTTCTGCCATGGTCAGATTTTGAGCCCACCTACTTTTCATGAGCCAAAGGTGGAGGAAGATTTTCAGGAGTTGCCATGTTGGAGGGTAACTCATTTTGTATGGATGATTGCTTGGGGATGGGATATTCATATGGGGGTGGAATATCCCAATTAATTTCAACCCTCATGCCTCAAGAAGGCCCTTCAGTTCTATCCTTGCAGTTTCTTGAGAACAAGCAACATTTGGGAGGGGAGGACTGTAATGTTCCCAAAATTAGCATGGAGCTAATTGGAACATTAATTTTTCTTATATCAGCTAGGAAGTGAATAAATGGGTAAGGAGGCCCATGAGTAGGAATAAAATCCCTCATAGTGTGAATGGGATCATCAGAGTAGCTATATTTTTCACCCTCAAGTGTGAAAAGGGGAAAATTCATGAGGACAAGGTCAAGTTTGACCAAGTCAACAATGCTACCATAGGGGGAGTGGATCACTTTGATAGACAACATAGTGTGAATGGGGGAGAGATTATTTGGTGGAGTAAACCCTAATCTGTGGGGGCCAAGGCAAGAAGGATTTCATTTTTATAAAGGTAAGACAAGGCAACCATAGATGGAATATGTTATTGAGTATAGAATTTGGTCTGCATGACTATTTTCTTTCTCCAGTTGCTTAACTGATATTGTTGTGTTTCTTAGCACAAGGGATTTCCTGTTTAGGAATGCTTCTCCCTTATTGAGAGGCCTCTTGAGGGATTTTACTTCATTATCCACATTTCAGGCTCAAGGCCAAGCCACCTTTTTCAGCTACAACATTATTTTTGTAGCAGGAAACATTGTGTTGCAGGGTGTTGCAGTGGAGGGTTCCACAACACCATTTCCTTGGCTTATCTTTCAGAGGAGGGAGATTCTATTCCTCTGGGAATTCAGTGAGGAAGATTCAGGAGCTGATTTCACATATTTGGCATCAGGCCAAGCACTTCCCATCTCCTACAGCACAGTCCATCTCCTTGACTGCATTATTTCTGAGTGTATTTGCAGTGGGAGTTTGCACCACCATTTTGGAGGGAGAGATCCTTAGTGATTGGATCAGACTTTCACCTAAGATATCCATTGGATGAGATCCATTCATCAGATGCAGCATCTTCAGTTATCTTCATCCATTTCTTGAGTTGCAGCTGCTACTCAGTTTTGATTCTGCAACTCCAGCATTTTGGCCATTATGTATATTTCAGCCAATCCTTCGAGGATTGACTAGACATTGTTTTTCAGGGGTTTAGAGCTTTGCTCCCCATCTTATTTTAGCCCTACATTTCTAAATCCATGTATTGAAATTCATTATGTTGCAGTGCCTCTTATAAATTGCGTAGTCATAGCCTTGGTAGCAGTGTATTTCATATTTCTTGTACATGTTCCTTTCAGGTTCTTTAGTGTAAGCTTGAGTGATCATTTCCTCAAGATCTTGTACACATTCTGCTGCTATAACATTAATAAGATGGCTATGAGTTCTTCTGTCATTTTCTGAAGTTGATGCAACACTTCTCTTTCATTATTGTGTTTTACATATTATTGGATCTCCACATTTTCTTATCTTAATATATTCCTAATAGTGTAGAAATTCCCTATTTTGGGATATTACAGTGGTATCATGGCATGGTTCAACCCTTGGAATAGATGGGCAATGTGTTGGTCATGATTTTCTATTTTTTGCATATGTATTTCTCATACCTATGGTGTATGTGTTTTTTGCATCTGTGTTGTGTTGGCCATGGTGGCAGTGGTGTCGCCATGGAAGGACTGATGGTGTTGTTTTCAACATGTTATCATGTGTATATGATTTATTGTGTGTTGTTTATGCCTATTTATTTTATGTGCATGCTTTCTTACTTATTGTTACATGTTGAACATGCATTGGTTGTTCATTATTATTTATGCATGTCAAGCCGGGTGCATATGGCCAAGTTTTCATTGATTTGATTGAGGTTTTTGTGCATAAGGTCATTGTATGCAGTTAGGTCATCATGATGATATTGGTATGATATGATGCTAATGTATTGGCTAATATAGAGAAGGAGATACATATCATTAAAGTGAAGTTGCAACAATGGAATTTGTGGTAAGAGAAGACAGTCATGTAAGTTTGTATGCTTGGCATGCAGGTATGTGATTCAGGGTTGTTGTAAGTATTAGGGTTATTTATATGTTTTTCATTATATTATTATTTTTGTTACATGTATGATAAATGTTAGTTGATCAGCGTAGGCATATGAATTATGCCTTTCATTCTATTGATTTTTTGGTTACATGCATGATAGAAATTAGTTAACTAGTGTGATCATATGTACATGGGTTGGTTAGTCATGCATGGTATTAACTTGGTGAATATGTTATATGTTGTTGATGATTATGTTATACGATTAACCCGTTGATGTTATATGTTAGTTTACTTGATGATTAGGGTTAATGCATTAAGATCTTGATGTTATATGTATCATGTTAGTTTGATTGGCCTATGTAGATGGTTAGGGTTATAAAATTCATACATGAGTCAACTTAATTATGATGGTGTGTTGTATTATGTCTAGACTCACTACACATATGTGATTTTTATGCATGAATGATAATGGTTTATGAAATTATGATGTGCACATGTTAGGTAGATATTGTTATGGATATCATGACCTTATTTATTATTGGGTGATATGTTGTGAATTTATCTCGTGCTAATCTAGATTGATTATGTAGACAAGATAGCCTCCCCTGATATGCATTAAGGTATGGGTTTTCTTATGTCGTGTACTTGGTGCTTAACTTCTTGATTATTTCATCTATCTAGTGTTGAGTGTTTGGTGTCTATTATGTCGTCTATTTGTTGTTTGTGTTTGATTAATTGCATGATATGAGCATGTGTCTGTAATATTGCATGAAGTAATGATATTTTTCTAAAATTGTAACAGCCCTGGTGAAAATTCCATGTAATAAAAGTTATAAATAAGAATCATGGTTGATGGGACACTTATTCCAAGCTGAATGTTGGACAAAACATCCTAGTGGGTGTTAATTTGGTTTATTATGGCTAAGGAAATTGGAAAATGCAATGGAAAAGGCCTTGGAAAGGAAAAATGGAATTTTTGGAACATTTATTTACAAAAATAATGGAAAATAGGAGAAAAGGAAGATGAAAGGTTACATGTTTCATGTGAGGAGGAAAATGAAGGAAAATAATGGAAAATGAAGAAAATAGAGGCCTATTCTATAAGAAGGCTTCTGAGGATCAGTCAGTACCTTTTGTCAATGCATTTTTTGGAGCTCTCTCATTATTCTCTCTCTCTCTCTTTATCACTCTTGGACACTTCGAGTTTTTGGAGTATTTTGATATTGAAACATGAAAGGCAAGAAAGAAGGAAAAAATAGGAATAAAGCAAGGAGGAGCAAGAATCAAGAAACTACAGCAGGATTCTTGGCAGGTATATATTTGCATGTGTATTTCCATTGCTAAATTTGGCATGCATGGTATTGCATGTAGTTATTTTCTATCTTGGCATGGGTTTTTTCCAAGTGTGACAGTGTTTTCAGGCTAGCCTTGCCATTTCCGTATAGCCATGGTGTTGCAGAGTTATCATGTTTTGGTTTACTTGGACTACCATATGGATTCAAAGCTGAGTGGGGTGGATCTCCGAATCGATATAACACATGGCCTTGTAACCCCTGAACCATACTATGGGTTGTGGTAAATCCAGATAGTTTTTTTCCTTGGTAGGCCTAGGAATCCTCAATCGATGAATGGAAGGATATACGGTAAAGCCTAGGGTGGTTTGATCTCCATTAGGCCTAGGAATCTCGAGTTTGGATATATGATAAATCTTGGAGAGTGTATCTCGGAATAGGGCCTAGTGACCCCTGATTCGAATTGTGGGTTGTGGTAAATCCTAAGAGAATAGGAGACATGATAGTTCCCCACAGTTTAGGCAGAGATAATCCGGTGATATCCATGCTTTTTTTAGCCTAGTGATCGAGTTTATATCACATTAAATCTAGTTATGACATGTTTATTGAGTTGGCCTAGTGATCTGGGATGGATCACGGTAAAGCCGGTTATGACATGTTTATTGAGTTGGCCTAGTGATCTGGGATGGATCACTGTTGTGTAACCAACTCCAAAAAGAGAATAAAAGAGATATCAATGCCTTAGAAATGAGCCACTTCGAGGGGGCAACCTCCAATAAATTACATAAATGAACAATTCTTGGATGATACAATTTACAAAACCTCCTTTCTATATATAGGAGTCCATGGGGCCATAATGTAATCCTAGTGGGCCACAATGTAATCCTAGCCGATCTAACAATAATAACTTAAGGGCACAATAATAACAAAATGGGGGTTACAAGGGTACAATAATAACAATAAGGCGGTTACACTAACAACAATAAGGGACTATACTAGTAATATAGGGACCTAACATGCCCCTCTCCTTCAAAAAAGTGTTGTCCTCAACGCTTGAGTAGCTCTGGGTGCTTCCGTATAAAATTCTCATCCTCCCATGTAGAATCTTCAGTGGGTAAGTTCTTCCACTTGATGAGATACTCTGAAATTGATCGATTCCGTAGTTGTCAAGTTCTTGTTTCCATGACCTCTTCAGGTTCCAATATGATTTTTCCTTCCTCATCAAGTTCTGGCAATATTGTTTGAACTGGAAGATTTTCACCTATAACCTTCTTTAAGCATGAAACATGGAAAACCGGATGTACTCGTGAAGAAGCAGGAAGCTCCAATTTGTATGCCATAGTACCAATATTTTGCAACACCTTGTAAGGACCATATTACTTTGGCAATAATTTATTATCCTTCTTAGCTTGCTTGAGGGACATTTGTTTTTATGGTTGTAGCCATAAAAATACCCAATCTCCTACATTAAAACTTATCTCGTTGTGATGTTGATCTGCCTGTTGTTTCATTTGATTTTGTGCCAAATTCAGGTTATCCTTTAAGAGTTGGAGAACTTCTTGCTGATGCTCGATGTGATCTTTCACTGCTTGAACCTTCGAATTTTCCCTTAAAGATGATGTGATGGATGGTGGATGATATCCATAAAGTGCCATAAATGGGGTCATTTTTGCTGCATTATGGAAGGAAGTGTTATACCACCATTCAGCGAGAGGTAACCACTTGACCCATTGTGTTTGTTTATCAGATACAAAGCAATGAATATATCCTTCCAAACATTTATTTACTATCTCAGTTTGACCATCAGATTGAGGATGATAAGATGAGCTATGAGCTAATTGAGTACCCAAACAAGAAAATAACTCCATCCAAAAATTTCCAGTAAAAATGGGATCTCCGTCGCTCACAATAACCCTTGGGCTTCCATGTAGCTTTTGAATTCTGTCCATAAATGTAGTAGCAACTGTACTTGCTTTAAATGGATGAGATAATGCACAAAAGTGTGCATACTTGGTAAGTCTATCAACTACCACCATGATGACATTATTTCCTTCGGACTTAGGTAAACCCGTGATAAAATCCATTGAAATCTCCTCCCAACGTTGACTTGGAATGGATAAAGGTTGTAGAAGTCCCGGGGTCTTAATTATCTCAACTTTATTCTGCTGGAAAACCAAACATTCCGCCACAAACTTTTGAATATCAGATTTAAGTCCATCCGAAAAAAATTCTTTCACCCTGTGGTAATTTTTTAGAAATCCTGAGTGTCCTCCTAAAGGAGAAGCTTGCAATTCTAGAAGAATCTTTTGTTTTAGTTGGGAATTCTTACAAAGATATAGACGATATGTGTACCATAAGGAATCATTTCTCCAACTAAATGTATCAGATGTACTAGGATCTTGCCGCAACTTTTGAATGAGTGTCCATACATCTTTGTCCTTCTTCCATTCATCTCTTGCTTCAGTTATCCAATCTGGTTGGATAATAGAAATGGCACAAAGAAATGCTTCCACCTCTTCATTCTTTCTTGAGAGTGCATCACAACATTAAGCTTTCCTTTTTTGTAGATTATTTCAAAGTCATAACCCAACATCTTTGTGACCCATTTTTGCTGCTCTTCTGAAGATAGTCTTTGTTCCAAAAAGTGTTTAAGACTATCATGATCAGTTTTTACCTTGAAGTGTCTCCCCATTAGGTAAGTTTGCCATTTCTTTAGTGCATGCAGTATTGCTAACATTTCCTTCTCATAAAAAGGTTTATGTAAATACTTTCCTTTGATTGGACGACTTTCAAAAGCAATGGGTATTCCTTCCTGCATTAAAACCACACCAATTCCATTTCCTGAGGCATCACACTCCACAATAAATGTTTTTGTGAAGTCTGGCGTAGCTAAGACCGGTGCTAGGCACATTGCCTCTTTAAGATGGTCAAAGGCCTTAGTTGCTTCAGGAGTCCATGAAAATGCATCTTTCTTCAATAATGTTGTTAGAGGTGCTGCTATTCTCCCATAATTCTTAACAAACTTGCGATAATACTCTGTTAACCCGAGAAATCCTCGCAACTGCTTTATGGTTGTGGGAACTTTCCATTCCTTAATGGCTTTAATTTTGTTAAGGTCTACTTTAACACCCTCGTGAGATACAATATGACCCAGATATTCCACCTCTTGTACTCCAAAGAAACATTTGGATTTTTTTGCATATAATTGTTTCTCCTGCAATAGTTTGAGCACCCCGTCAACATGTTCAACATGATCCTTCCAAGACCTGTTGTAGATTAGTATATCATCAAAAAATACTAGCACAAATTTTCTAAGGAAGGGTTTCAAAATGGAATTCATCAACCCTTGAAATGTAGAAGGTGCATTGGTAAGGCCAAAAGGCATGACCAAAAATTCATAATGACCCTCATGAGTTTGAAATGTTTTTTTCAGAATATCTTCAGTCTTCATTCTAATTTGATGATATCCTGAACGAAGATCCAACTTGGTAAAATAAATTGCTCCATGTAATTCATCCAATAATTCATCAATCACAGGAATGGGGAATTTATCTTTAATGGTGAGCTTATTGAGCTCCCTATAATCTGGACACATTCGCCATGATCCATCCTTCTTGTGTACCAATACTACAGGAGCAGAGAAAGAACTTCGACTAGGTTGAATTATACCTGCCTCTAACATTTCTGCAATCATACGTTCAATTTCGCTCTTTTGGAAGTAAGGATATCTATAAGGCCTGATGTTTGGAGGAACACTTCCCGGAATCAAATGAATAGCATGATCATGATCACGAATAGGTGGGAGTCCTTTGGGAGTTTCAAACACCTTGGAATGATTGTCCAAGACTAGTTGGAGATCTGCAGAAATAGATGATTTTGATGTCGGAACTTCTAGTGAGCATAATTGTGCAATTACGCCTCGTTGTTCTTTCTTTAGAATCTTTGTCATGACATTAGAGCTTATTATCCTTCCCGAATTCCCTTCAATACCCCTTAATTCGACTTCCTTTCCTTCTGCAAAAAAATTCAAGAAAAGTTCTTGAAAATTAAAAGCTACCGTCCCCAAAGATTGTAACCATTATACTCCTAGTACAACATCAGCACCTCCCATAGGAATGGAAAGAATTGGACTAGTCAATACATATTCTCCCATGGTTAGCTTGATATTATGGCATTTTCCAGAGCAATTTATAGTTCCTCCATTTGCAACCATCACTTGACATTCTGGTGCTGGGTATAGGAAACAATTTAATTCCTTGGCTACCTTACAATGAATAAAATTATGGGTGCTACTGAATCAATCAACACTATTACCTTTTTCTTCTTGATATGTCCTTCTATCTTGAGAGTTTGAGGAGTGGTAATTCCTGCCAATGCATTACACGATATGGTCGGACTCATTTCTTCCTCTTCTTAGGTTGGTTCCTGGTGTATATCCTCTTCTTGTTCATTTTCTTCTTCCTCTTCACAATCTATGTAAAATAATTTCTTCTCAGCACACTTATGACCTTTAGTGTATTTGCTATCACAACTGTAGGAAAGCCCTTTTGCTCTTTTTTCTTCCAATTTTTGTGGTGTCAACCTTGTAGGTTGTGGAAATCTAGGCGTAGCAACACTTCCTTCTTTATAGAATTGAGTGGTAGGCTTCCTTGTCGCCATTATTTTACATTCAACTTTTCTTGCCAACCCGAATGCCTTCTCCAATGAATCTGGTTCCAAAACGCGAACTTCATGTTGGATATTATCCTTTAAAGTGCCTATGAAGAGATCGATCCTGTGTTCCTCTGGAATATCAGTTACCCTTATATTCAATTTTTGGAATTCCTCAATGTGTTGCCCCACTAAACCCTTTTGTTTGAGATTTATCAATTGGCTAAAGAAGGTGTTGCTCTTTGTATCCTCATAATGTGCTATTATTTCCTCCGTAAAAATTGACCAAGTGACAATTTTTTTACGGGAGCAAAGCCATCGATACCATACAAATGTATTTTTTTCTAAATGTAAAGTTGCAATGCGTACCTTTTGTGTGTTTTGCACGTTATGGAGATCAAAATATTGTTCCATCTGTAGTATCCATGTTACAGGATCCTTTCCATCAAACTTCCTCATATCCATTTTTGGAATATGGTGGTTCTTCCCGCCAACATTAGAGTTTATCAAATCACAATTAACATTGATTTTTTTCTCATCATGAGGTTCTTCTACTATCTTTTCACCATTAGGAAACATTTCTTGTATCAACTTTGTCAAACCTTCGATGTCTGTTTTTAGATCATTCTTCATGTTTTCCATCTTAGCTTCCATGCCAGCTTCCATGTCATCCACCTTAGATTCCACGCCATCAATCTTAGCTTCCACGCCTTTCTTCAAACCATCCATATTCTCTTCCATGCCTTTCTTCAAAACTTCCATTTCATTTTTTGTTTCTTTTTGCGAGAGTGAAATTTGTTGCACTTGCTCTTGTAATTTTGATAGATCATGTTGCAATTCTTCATCTTTATGAGTCATAGTAGACCCTTCTGAAGCCTTAATGGGTGTTGAATTATTTTTACGAGGCACATTTTAGAACCCAATACTGATATCTATTCTACAATATGCCCTTGGAATCAATTCAAATTGATTCTTCAAACAAGACTTATGCAATTCGGAAAAAAAAATACACACCTTTTTCTTGCTTTTGAGGAGCTCGATATTGAAATTGGATTATATCTGTGATTGCAGAAATTCAATATTTTAATTTTGGTACCGACGTAGCCCTCTGAATTATCTTTCGAATGCCATAGGTCTTACCTGATTTGGATTCTCCAAGACAAAGTTGTGTTCAATCTCCCACAATGACCTAATTATGGATTGGTTCAGTAGAGAAAACTTGTACGACTTGCCACGTATCACTTTTTCATCCTTTGTCTCTAGAATTGATATCCAAGAAACTAAATTCCGTTTACTTGCGACCACTTTTTACGACACTCCAATCCAATGCCCAGAGAGAGAGTTATTGAACTTTTCCCACGATCACCTCTTTGAGATGAAATTCAGGAGCCTGAAAAAGCACTACCTTCCACAGATCATATCTCCAAAAATATTGCGAACCAAGCTCTGAAATTTTTTGACAAATTTCCTTAGGATTTCAGCTTCGCACCATATGAATTTTATATTCTGAACCTTTGTAGAAAACAATTTATAGCGAAAATGCCACGATGACCTTTTTAGGAGCTTGAAAAAAGACCTAACTCCCACAGATGATATCTCCAAAAATACTGCGAACCAAGCTCTGAAATTTTTAGACAAGCTTCCTCAGGATTGCTTCTTCGCACCCTAAAAATTTCAGCTTCTGAAACGTCGTAGAAAAAAAGTTATAGTGAAAATGCCACGATGACATGTTTGGAGCAGCGAAACCCTAGAATCCAAAGCTCTGATACCAAATGTTGTGTAACCAGCTCCAAAAATAGAAGAAAAGAGATATCAACGCCTTAGAAGTAAGCCACTTCGAGGGGGCAACCTCCAATACATTACATAAATGAACAATTCTTGGATGATACAATTTATAAAACCTCCTTTCTATATATAGGAGTCCATGTGGCCATAATGTAATCCTAGTGGGCCACAATGTAATCCTAGCCGACCTAACAATAATAATTTAAGGGCACAATAATAACAAAATGGGGGTTACAAGGGTACAATAATAACAATAAGGGGGTTACACTAACAACAATAAGGGACTATACTAGTAATATAGGGACCCAACAATCACGGTAAAGCTTGGTTTCTATTAATGAAGGTGAGGTGGTTTAGCCTCGAGATTCCCTGGTTGGTTTTCCAATTTGAGTCCCACATTCATGCTTGGAATATGGCACGGGGGTGATTGGCTGAAGAGATATTGGCTCAGCCAATCTATGTTCGGGTGGAACTTGGAAGTCTCATCTCCGGATGGTTTTTACATTCAGTAATGAAGAGCTCATTCCTTTGGTATTTGATGTATAATTGCATTGGTTATTATGTGTATTCTATTGACGTTTTATCCATGGTATTTATGTTTTTATTATGTTGGTTATAAGCATGTATTTTATTAGTGATGATGTATGGCTCTATCTGTGTTTTTGCTTGTAAATGAATACACAATTTGCTTATAAGCATTTATTTTATTAGTGATGATGTATGACTCTCTCCCTACTTTTACCTGTGAATGAATGCACAATGGATATATGGTCAAATAGATTTTATTGCAGCTAATTATGTAAAGGAATGATGCTTCTTAGCGATTCTCAAATAAGTACGAGACCCCTATGCTTAAATCTGTTTTTTACACCTATAGATGCAATGTTTGTGACATGCTTAACGAAATTCCTATCATGGCTAGGAGGGGTCTCGATGAGTGACCGATGATGTGATTGATTTTGTAAAAAAAAATTATGTTATTTAACTTCTCCTAAAGTTTCATGAAGTTTTGGGAAGTGACCTAGGCTCTGGGCCTAAAAAGGTGGCACAAATCTTGAAGTTACAAGCACAAAAGTGACCAATTAGGGCCCTGGTTGCATGCTTGTTTTGTTGTGCTTGTGGCTATAGGATCCCAACCACTACCTTTCCTTGCCATATCTGCATATATGGTCCAAAAAGGTCAAAACGTTAGTCTCCCTTAGGGGTTAGGGGTTTGGAAGGTTGGGTTACCTCCTGGGGATGTTGTTGATGCTGTGTAAGGTGTGTTTTTCATGTTTCCATTGGTTCCACTTCCTCAAGGTCATCTAGGAGATTGAATCTCATATTAGTAGCCTCTCCTCAAATGTTAACCCCGGTTGATTGGTTACTTAGGTAGATGTGGGAAGAGGGTGTTACAAAGTGGTATCAGAGCATGATTCGACCCTTGGACTAGATGGGTGGTGTGTTGATTATTATTTTTTTGATTTCTTATGTGTTTCTTATACCTATGTGTATGTGTTTGTTGCATCCATGTTGTGTTGGCCATGGTGGCAGTGCTGTCACCATGGCAGGGCTAATGTTGTTGTTGTCAACATGTTGTCATGTGTGTATGACTGATTATGTGTTGTTCATGTTTGTGTATTGAGCATGCACATTAGCTTACATATTTTTTTTGGTGTATATGCATTGCTTGTGTATGCTAGGTCACATATTGGTCATGCTTGTGTAGTGTATGTGTATGTTTTCCTATGTGATGTTATATGTTGAACATGCATTAGTAATTCACGCTCGGTTACATGTTGCTTCTGAATTTGCATGGTACGTGCGTGTGATTGTGTGTGGTCAAGTTGCATTGGTATAGTTATGCATTAGGGCATGTTGTGTATTGGTATCGTTATATATATATGAATGGAATCTAACTAGAATGATGTTTATGCACTAGTATGTCATGTGTTATCAGTTTAGATACTATTATGATTTTGTATATACATGTATTATGCTAATTGGTTGATCTTGTAGGATGTATCCTCCCAAAATTACACTAAGGTATGTTGGTTTATTATTATTTGGTTTAGCTAACATATTAAGCTTGGTAGGAAGAAATATCAACATGGATATAAAGATGGTAGACTGCAATGACTCTCCCTTTGAGTCATATGAGCA
This sequence comes from Pinus albicaulis, assembly GCA_034641835.2. NCBI lineage: Eukaryota > Viridiplantae > Streptophyta > Pinopsida > Pinales > Pinaceae > Pinus > Pinus albicaulis. The sequence goes on along the minus strand of CM076576.1, from coordinate 455,816,591 downwards.
TCATGGTGGGAACTCTTCTGATTTGCTTGACAAATTGAGAAGCCTAACAGAATAAATAAGGAGTTGTAAGATAGATAATGACAGGATCATTTAGGCACAAGAGAAACAAGTAGAGATGAATGCAATACTTCTTCAGAGTTTTTCAGATTTGCAAAAATAAGGACCACTTAGGATCAGCTATTCACTACAAGAAAAAAGGACATTGGTGAGGGTCATGCCTGTGACAAACATTTAAGGTCCATCACTAATGTCACATATGGTGATGGACCTTAAAAAAGTGTTGTTGTAAGTGTATACAATGACGGTCCTTAAAGGTTTGTCACCAAAGCCATTATTAGTGACACTTTTGGTGAGGGTTGTTAAAGGCCTGTCACTAATTCTCTCTTTGGTGACACTTATAGTGACAATATTTTATTGACCCTCACCAATACTCTTTTGGTTAATTTTGGTGATGGTAAAAAAAAATTCGTCATCATTGATCATTCCTATGATTTTTTAATGACGCCATGTACATGTTACTATATTTTTTGTCAAAAGACAATAATTTATTACCATTGTTGTGGAGTCTTTTTCATTATGTGTCCAAGGCCATATAGTGGTTAGAGTCACTCAATTTTTTGAGAAGTAATTAGTGTTTATCATTTCCCTCAAGTAATGATAATATGTTTTTCCTACGATTCAATACATGATTCATCTCTATTAGGTTTATTATCTAATAAATTCCCTTTAGATAAAGTTCCACTAGTGTGTGTATAAATTATATTATTTAATACATAATCAAGCTTTGTAAATTCTATAAATGAGAGAGATATAGCACTACTCAACACTCCTGGCACATCTTAACATGCTTTGGCACACACTAACATTCCTTGGCACCTCACATATCTTAGAACATCTTTGTACCTAGAACATCTTGCCATATTGACTCGAACACCCAAGAACATGTTAGCAGGCCCTAGCATAGCATACCACTGTGTTGGCATGCCTTGTAGTACCTAACATTCCCTATGACACTTCAGCATCCATTAACATACATGAGAACATGGCACACATTGGAACTTGGCATGTATTGGAACATATTATTAGTGTGCCTAGCTTTCCCCTTTTGAAAAATATAAAGTATTGACTCATTAATCCTCTTATGTGTTTCCTCTTTCATAGAGGTGTAATATTGATCTAAAGACCATCTCAATTGGATGAGAAGAACATGGACTTTGAATTTATTCCACTTATGTGCTAGGTCAGCCTGGAATATAATATAGACTTAAATGTCTTAAAGTGCGTGTCACACACCCCCAAAGATGCCTATATAATGGAGAAACTTGGAGTTCATTATACACACATTTTGTGTGAAGGATTTTCTTCTCTCTTAATGGCGATAGAGCTGTGTTATTGGTGCTACGTATTTTTGTAGTTCTTTTTTTGGGTTGTTTTGGGGTTATGTGTGACACGCTTGGCTGAATGACCCATTGGAGACATTGATGGTAGAAGCATCCTGATGATCACTGTAATGCCACCATTTATTATCTCTGTTTTGGCTTGTCTTCCATCATTCTATTAGTATGTTCTATCTACTTTAGTATTGTGTGCCCTAATCTGAAATGGCATAGAACACGTTCATAAATTAACATGGTATCAGAGCCTTATGGAAGACAATGCCCAATTTGTGTTGAATTGCAATCTATGATCTATTGATCCATTGTGAAACATAATCACAAGTGAATAGCTCGTGGAGGAGAGACTAAGTCTTTGTCTTAGCCGCAGAAAATGAAGTTCAAGAACAGGGAGGCATAGATGATTATTTTAGGGTCAATTTAGGAAGATAGAATTACTAAGGCTGTTTCAACCTACATAAATGTGTCTTCAGTGCGATGGAAAGAAGCGTACACTGCTATAGGTGGGCCGCAGTCCCTACCTCATTATAGACAGCATGGACAATTTCTTTTTACGAGCAGCAGCGTGGGTGAGCGGGCCTATTTTGATTCTAGAGCACCGATTTTTTTTTTACAGGCAGTAGTGTGGGTGAGTGGGCCAGTTTTGATTCTGGAGCACCGAATTTTTTTTTACGGGAAATAGCGTCTATGAGCGGGCCTGTTTTGATTATGGAGCACCGAATTTTTTTTACGGGCAGCAGCATGGGTGAGCGGGCCTGTTTTGATTCTGGAGCACCGAATTGTTAAAAGAAAGTCACAGGAAGTGGGGTCTGTTTTTGGTGACCGCACAGAAAAATTATAGGTCGGTTTGGCCATTTGGATGGTTGTACGCAGCTGGAGAGTTCATCGAACTAACCAGAAATACGTCAAAATTAAGAACGACATTGTGGGCCACAAGGGAACCACTTTATCAATCCTGTCGAATAAAGGGAGCAATCGTGGCATCCATGCAACGAGAATTCATTTTGGCGAAGAATTGAGTCAATTTAAAATGGAGAGTCCACCTATGCATTAACCAATCTGGGCGTTGATCTCCTTGTCCTCTCGTAAGTGTGATGTTGTGACGTGTACACATGAGGCATAGGAGGCATCAAAAGGAAAGACAGTGATGTTATCCGATGAGGTAGGAAATAATATAATTATGGTGAACATACAAAAGAAAAGGGTTGAGAATATGAGATGCAACATTATTCATTAACATCGCTGTGTTTTTTTTACATACATCTCTTGTATAATGCATGACAAAGATCCGATGTCCAGAATGGTATGTTATGGCTGAAGCTCGTGGACTAAGACAGGGTTTGAAATAATTCAGTGCACATGGTTCCGGTGGTGAAGCGGCAGAACGTTGATTGACTTGTAGAACCTATGGTGTGGTTTAATCAATTTTTTATTTTTTATTTTTTTATTTTTTGCAAATGTAACTGTGATCGATAACTTGTTGCTAGTGGTTTCCATGTCAGAAATCGAAACCTGTCAATTACTGAAGACCTATGATTGAAGTAGGAAGGGTACGAAGGGCCAAGAAACAATTATGTAAGAAGGAGCGTTTTCTATTGTAGAAAGACCAAACCAATCTGTTAGGTGACTATTTTTTTTTTAAGGAACAAATTATAGGGTTAATAATCCTATTGACTAAATCTGGGTAAATATGTTGCTTTGCTGCTAATATGTGCATTGTGAGGCTAATACTGTTGTGGAAGAGATGGTCAAACATTCAGGTACCTGGGAGGCTTGAATCTGAAGATTACAGTGCTGGGGTCTCACATTATATTGCCTGAAATGATGAAGTTTGTGTGCTAAATTCACATCAGCTTCCTCTATTCTCATTACTTGCTGTGAATACCTGTGCCTAGGATAGGGACCATGTGCTTGTCATCTTTATGATGCGCTAAGGTGAAAAGGTGCCTTAGACGTGCTGTCATAAAGGACCTTGTACAATATACGGTGGGCGCACTTGGAAATTCATGATTAGATCATTAGTAAGTATTCTGATAAGGGCAACAGGAATGGAGATATCTAAAATTGGTACGCTGATAGAATGGCAGCATATGCTGCTATATTAGGGAGTCGTTGGCACAAAGGACAGACCATGTTTTGACAAGGTATGTATCAAATACCTACTATGGATTGTGTGCCTTTCTATTGCAAAGAAGACATTATTTCGGGCATGCTGATAAAATCTGTAGATTCAAAAATTGTTTGGCTAGTATTGCCTAGTCAACAAGGCAACATATCATAATGTCATAGAAGGCCTAATGGCCTAGGAGTTCTGTGTACTCAGAACTGAATGATGCCCCAACTGAAGGTCTCCTATGTGTAAAGGAAGCTAGAAAAGCTCTATCCCTAAGTGGCCCAGATATGTGCATAAAAAAAGGAACACATGTAACATGTATTGATGACTTGAGGGGTAGTACAGTGCCTCATCTAATAGTATTATGATACTGTCATAGTTGACTAGTGATAGTGGTTGTGAACCAGCATATACCTGAAGTTAATCTATTGGCAGTTGCCTTAGGAAGTGTCTTGTCCAAATTTATCCTGTTGGATGATTGAGGCAGAAACATTGATGAGCAGGAGTACCCTTATGAATTTGCTAGATCTGCATGGATTGACATAAAGAAAGGACAACTCTGTGATTGGAACAACTGGATGATTGGTTCCTCGATCTGTGAAATTTAAGAAACAAATTGTAGATTTGAGATCTGAAGATTTGAAGCCCTGGATCAGTCAACTATTAATTGTAGTTGGGCAGATATGAAAATAAGAAGCACTGCATAATTATGAGAGATGGAATCATGATTCGATTCATAGTTTTGTGGGTTGCAGTAAAGAAAATCTTAGAGGGCTGGTTGAGGAAGCTACAGCAGATTTCCACAGAACATCAGGTAATTCTTCAGTACTGTTAATGATGAAGAAAACAATGATGCAAGTTCTATAACTGCCATTTTGAGGAGCTAATATGTGATTCTATGTCACTGTCATGACAGTGACATAGATAGACACCCATGTTTACAAGATTCATAATAGCAGTAAGCTTCTGACAGTATCAATCTTACATTATAGTGTAATGATAAACTTGAAGTGTGAACTGGGAATTTTTTGTAGCCCTCAGTCACGTTGTTGGAGTCTTGAACCATGATTAGCAAAACCTATTTGGATAGCTTTGACTGTTGGAGAATAAGACCCCTTTTCCAATTTGGTGTCTGGGATGCCCTCATTTAAAATAGATGTCTTCTCTCTAGAGAGAAGCTGGCATTAAGAGGGAGAATTCATCTGTATATGCTCCTCGGCTAATATCATTGCTGAACGAAAGAAGATCCTCATGGCTCAAAGACATATGGCTTCAGAGAGGGGAAATTCCGGAAGAAATCTGAGAAGCCATATAAATACCAGGGGTATCTAGCTGCCATGAGTACAATATGAGCCTAGATCATTTGAAGAAATTGTAAAGCATCAAAGTCTATAAGGGTGTGAGGGTGATGTCTAGGATATGGTTCCTAGACCAGAGATCAAAGTTGTTGTCACCTCGATATAAGATCAAGGATGGATCTGATGGGAAAATGTGTTGCCTGAAGGCATTGATTACTATTTCACCTATAATCTATTATTTCCATTGCTGCTATGCAAGGACGGAATCTTCATTAGATGGATGTAAAGACCGTTTTTTGTGGCATGGTGCGATAAAGGAAGAGGTGTATGTAGAGCAACCTCTAGGGTTCGAAATCTAGGATCGGGACACCCTTTTCTGCAAGTTGAAGAAATCCCTCTATGGGTTGAAGCTAGAACCCAGAGCTTGGTGCGAGAGGATAGATAGCTACCTGATGATGTTGGGCTTCACTCGTAGTAATGCTTCACTTCAAGGTTGATAGAGAGAAGCCTCTCATTCTGGTATTGTATGTGGATGACCTCTTCCTGACAGGTGTTGACCCTCTCATTCATCAGTGTAAGAGGGAGCTTGTTGTTGAGTTCGAGATGAAAGACCTAGGACTGATGCCTAGGCCCAGAGGTTTGGCAGAGACCTGGCGAAATTTTCCTTTCTCGAGGAAAATACATTATGAAGCTTTTGGTATGGTGGACTATAAGTACGTTTCGACACCGATGGAACTCAACTTTAATAAGTTGAGTGGCAACGCTGCTAGGCCCATATTAGCAAATCCTATTGAGTATCATCAACTCGTAGGGGCTCTGTTTCTCTTAGTGAACACTCGTCCGGATGTATGTTGTGTCGTGAACACTTTGAGTCAACACATGGTTGATCATAAAATTCACTGGGTTGGTGCCAGGAAACTCTTGAGATATCTCTATGGCACGGTAGACCATGGGTTGAGTTACACTGTCGGGAGCATGACACTCCTTGATATATTGATGCCAATTGGGCTGGCAGTGTGGTGGATCGTAAGAGCACATCTAGATGCTACTTCAGAATTAGATCTGCTTTGGGCAGGAAACATAAGTCAATAGCCTTGAGCACCACGGAGGTCGAATACATTGCAGCATGTATGAACCATTATGAAGTCACTTGGTTGCGAAAGCTCTTCAGTGAGTTATTCGAGCATGTGCTAGATGCCACCATTATCCTTTGTGATAATCAGAGGGGGATTCATTTGTCATAGAATCTCGGGTTCCATGATTTATCCAAGCATGTTGATGTCTGGTACCACTTTCTTTGGGATATGGTACAGCGAGGCGCCGTAAGGCTCGATCATATAGGAACTGATGAGTAGGTTACGGATATTATCATCAATGATGCTAATCGATGAGCACCACAGGTGAAAGTTCATTACATGATTACCTAGGTCTTCTGCTTGCTTACCATCAAATTTTGGCATGTCCGAAGGGAGCTTTGTGGGCATGGGAGGCCAATTGGGGTCATGTGCTATGGGTTCATTCATCAGCTTGGTTAAATCGGGTAGATTTAATGAAGCTAAGAAGGGTGGCTGGGAGGTTGACACCATGGCAACGTGTGAAGACACGAATTTTTGGTTAGAACGAGGATTAGTCTATGATGTACCCTGTTGTGAATTCACTTGGCTTCCCGTATGGGACGCGCTCCTCTGCCCCCTAGGGGTCAAGGGGGGAGTTGTGTGTGGTGTGGTGTTGGGAGACTGACTAGGGTTCCCAAATACGGTTGCTCCAATAAAGGATGAACCAATGACAGTGGCAGTGGTCCGTCTTTGATGCCTAAATGGCGAAAGACCTGGAACCCCTCCCTGTAATGTGGGGAGGTCCAAAATACGCCTGGATCGATGAGGTTCCGTTGGAACCGTTTGGGTGTCGACCAGGTTAGGTTTTGGAAAAATTTTAGGGGATAGAGTCTAGGTCAAAGGAAAATTGTGGCCACATACATAAAACAAAGTGAAAATAAAATGATCTTCCCTTTAACTTAATCTATGTGATAAATCAAGCAAAAAGATGGTTTTTGTTTGTTTTGGACATGATACTCAAAATCCGAGGAGACCTATTACGTCTTCACACACTCAAAAGTAACTGGGCCTTGAGAATATTTCTTGTGAGTGCTGGCACAATGTCCCGTAAGAGCTGGCGACACCCCCAGTCAGCCGAAGAGAATCCACCAAGGTAACGGTAGAGGGTCTGGCGCTTGCCTGCACCATCACCTATAAGGTAAAGGATGCCCTAGTTTTTGGCCACTAAGAACCACCATCCCATGTGAGCATTCGAGTCTTGGGCTTCTTGGTATTCAACTAACAGTACCGAGTACCAGTCGGGTCAGGTAGCCCCAACTGATATCGCATGCACTGCGCCTAAGCCTAACCCCCTCCGAATCGGGTCTCTGGCGTGCTCGGGTTCTCTTTTCCATGGGATGATAGGTGGATTTTAAAGCTCCCTAAATACACAAATTATATGTTTCAATAGGAAGTGTGATCAAGGTGGCTTATTGGATTCCTACCCCCTTGATCCTAACTTAATCTATAAATTCTTTTGTGGCCCCTGTGGGGAGAATTTAGTGAGTTTGTTTAAGTTAGTTTTTGGTGGCTTTCTTTGCTTAGTGGGTGAGTGTGTGTGAGCGTATGGTGAAAAATCTCATAGTTTGAACATATGGATATCGGTGATCCTTTACAAAATTCCCCTAGTTAAACTATGTGACGTTGTTCGTTTCTCAAATGGAAAACATTTGCGGATAATGGGTCGCTTCCAAATATTCCTAGTTAATCTATGTGACTAACTAAAAGGGAGATGGTGAATCACAAATGTAGAGCATTCATATGCTTGCTTAGGATCACCAGAGGGTGCAAAGGCAGCAGAGATTACTTTCTCTAATCGACGATTCAATCCTAGTCCCGCAATTTCCTAAATGCAAAAATTGAAAACAATTTCTACACTAGCTTATGCATGTGTGGTCTTGGGCCACTTACTTGGACTAGTTAAACTAAGTGTGCATACCAGAATTTGAAAAACATAAATTGTTTGGAAAGCAATGGTCAATTTTCCCCCTACTTAAACTATGTGAAGACTTTTTGCAAAAAACCAAACTTAAATGAAAATTAACTCTATGCCTACAGAAAGCAGCAAAAAGTGAGTTCTCAAAAGCTGTGGGGTATCAACACAAGTGTTGGAAGATAAATTAGGGGCTGCCCAGCACATTACAAGCAGAAAAATGTAGAATGTAGGGAGAAAAATCTCATTCTGGAATTTTCGCGGAAAAGGCTCTGACAAGTGTGCTTCCCTGCGCGTAGGTCAGTCCTGAACGCGCGCAATGCGCTTCTGTGAGGGGAAAATGCGTGCAAAAATCCTACAAGTAAAAATATTAGGAGCTTCCTTCTTCAGTTTGTCACTCTAGTGAATATAGGGACTGTAAGATGGATCAGAGGACTATAAGCTCCATTCCAGCATAAAAAAAGGGTCTTCATCTCTTGGTGGCTTTATATAGGGGAGTTTCAAATCCTCCTTCCCTCCCTTGGCACATGATGGATGGTGACCCAAGGGAGAGGTATGATTCCATTGTGTGTTCCAAATATTCCTTTGTGTGCTCACATAGTGTCTAAGGAGGCGTTGGTGGTTTTCCTTAGGTGGCTTCACATAAGGAGTAACTGTCCTTTGCTTGGTGTGGTCTCGGAAAGCGACTTTTTGCTATTTCCAGGAATGCGCGCTTATCGGGAAAAAAGGCACGCAGAAGGCACTCTTCTCGAAGGATTAGGTGCACATTGTAGCATTTAAGACTAGTTCAAATCTGATTTTCTCAAAACCTTAGAGATTTTAAATACTTCTTGATTCCATAATGTGTTCCTGCCCTGTAAATCCGTAGGCTTGACATTAATTAATGTCAGCTTCTTTTGTATGATTTTCTAGTGTTAACAAAGAATATTTCATGGAGTATGAGTATCAATCTCAGAGATTCAAAGATCACTTGAGTTTTCAAGAATTTTGTCAAATTAAGGAAAATAGGAGACCTAGGCATCATAATAGAGGTGGAGGATTCATTCAGAATCATGATCTACACCGCACTATGGGAAAATATTTCTTACCCAACTTTGATGGGTCATCTAAATGCACTATCAAATCATGGGTAGAGAAGCTTGACATCTACTTCCAGCTGGAAAAAAAAAGTACCAGAGATGGAGGCCATCAAGATAGGAGTGCTACACCTTGAGGGTGAGGCACATGATTGGTGGTTTCATGGCTTGTCTACATTGGGTCATGCCAATGTGACTGCATATTCAGAGTTCACAAGGAGGTTTGTGGAGAGGTTTTATAGAAGAGATCCTGAGGCACCATTCGTGGGGCTAGCAAAGCTCAAACAATCAGGTAACCCAGAAACTTATATTTATGAATTTCTAAAACTTTCTGTTATGGTTCCAGATTTATCTACAGTAGGAAGGGTCTATATGTTCATTTATGGGTTAGCAGAACCTCTTTATGGTTTGGTTAAGTCTACCAAGCACACTACCCTTCAAGATGTCATTGAAAGGGCTAGAGATCTAAAAGATGCCTTGCCAAAAGCAAAGGAAACATTTTAGAAAAAACCCTCTTTTCCATCAAAGGGAAAAGATGAGAAGGCTCATCTCTCAAAATAGAGCCAAAGTAAAACACCTCTTAGTGATGATGTTCGAAGAGACTTGAGGAGAAGGAAGCTTTGCTTCACATGCCAAGAATCTTGGGCACCCAAACATAGATGTGCAGCTGGAAAGGCACACTATATATAGGTCTTCTCAAATGATGAGGAGGAAGACGAAGAGGAACCAGAAAGAGGTCATGACGCTCGCACAGTAGGAGATGATCCATCACCATCAGGAGATGGGAATAGAGCATTTTCTCCGATTGGAGGGGCTCTTGTATTATTGAGAGGAGTACCCAAGTACGTGACCTTGAGGGTTCAAGGTTCCATCTTAGATCAGAGGGTTTCTGTTTTGATTGACAATGGGGCTACCCACAATTTTATTGGTGCCCAACTAGTGCAGAGGAGGGCAATACCCACTGATGATTTTGAGGGATTTTTTATTTTGGTCCTAGGAGCTATAACTATGCAGTGCATGCATTATGTTCCATATTTATCTGTCACCATGGGGACATATACATTGACTGATCACTTCTTTGTGGTTGGCATATCTGACACCAATGTGATAATTGGTGTGCAGTGGTTGATTACTTTGGGGAAGGTCACCACAGATTAGGAGACTTTGCAAATGGAATGGGTGGATAGAAAGAGTGGAAAAAATCAGGTGATTAAAGGCATGCACACATATCCCTCACATACAACTTCCACACAGAAAACAAAGATGGATTTGCGTAGTGGAAGGACCTAACAATCTCATCTATTATGCACATGGCTTTGGCCCATGGGACATTATTGTTTTGTGGCAAACCACCTGAGAGGCCACCTGATCAGAATTTGGTGACGAATGTCTCAAATCATGATGCACCATCTGTTAGGTCCCTGTAATTTGTTAGATTGGCAAGAACAAATGTACAAGGGTAACATCAAACTAGTCTTTGGAGTCCTAGGACCTAGCCTTCGTGGACTCAGAGAGGGCTCTCTCTATATTTGTATGAAAGGTGTAACTTGATAGCTTTTAGGTTTTGATTTTAGGCTAGTTATAAGGATTTGGGTTTTTTTGTTTGTTTGGTTGGTTGGGTAGGTTGTCAAGTAGAATATATAGAGTGAGAGAGGTTTAAACCACTGGGCTATGGAGTCTACAAAAGGTCTTAGAAGGTACAACAATAATTCAAGGGTGTCTTGGAGGGCAAGTATAACAAATCCAAATGGATCTAAAAGCTTATGTGAGTGAAGTGCACATTAAATTGTGAACATAGTAGGTGCAAAGGGTAGTTAAGAATCCTTTGTCAAATACTTTAACAAGAATGGCCTTTAATATTGCTAAGCATAAGGAAATAACCAAATACAGTGCATACCAATAACTTCTTTGACCAAACCCTAGCAAGTAAGCACTAAGACAACAATCCAATGAATCATAGAAAGCAGGAAACTTGTAAATCTTCTAGTGATTTCACCTTCAAGCTAAGAAAACATTTAAGATAAACACATAGTAGAGATAAATAATAGGGAACTCCTAACTTCATTAATTAAACTACAAATACCTCCAAAGCAAGCATTTAAGATGATAAAAAGGGCATGGCAAATCATAAACCTATTTAGCTAAAACCTAATCAACAATACTTCAAAGCAAAGACCTTAAAAAAAAAAATTTAAGTTACATCAAAGAGCATGGCTAACCATGAACTGCTCTGACATTGGCTTCATCAAATAATCTTTAATATAAACAAGCATAAGTGGGACTAGAGAGCATTCAAGGATTCTCTAATCTGACCTAGCAGAGGAAAACATACAAGCATTAGTGAGCAGACAGAGCTAAGGTGCCTCTAAACAACATTTCTTAGCCTAAAATTTATGTCCTACTACATGAAAAAGATGAAACAAAATGACAACATAAGAAAACAAGAACTAAATAAGAAACACATCACCATTAAATATGTTCATGAATCCTGCAAGTGAGCTTGCTCCATTATCATGCACATCAAGACATCCACAAAAACCAAATCCAATTTCTCCAATCTTCAAGCCTATGATATTTCTTCTCAATAATCATCCAACATGTACAATGAGGCCTCAATGTTGCATTTAACTAGCAAGGAGGACCTAAACCCTAACTAGGGTTTCCAAAATGTCATAAATACATCATAAATGCCAAATTTTTCCTATGAGACCATGCAAGGCCCAAGGCACAAAATATCTAAGTTAATAAATGAAAAATAACTTCTAACACCTAACTTTGGAAAAAAATGACTTTGAGGCTTCTCAATAACTCCAAAATATCTCCAAGTGTGTTTTTTTTACTTTGCAGGCAAGGGCGCAGCACTGAGGTCCAAGGGCACAGCGCCTGCACCAAAAAAAATAGGTCATTTTGCAGCTGAGTTTTGAAGGCCTTCCCGGTATCCAAATGAGCTCCATGATAGCTCATTGGAAATTTTTTCAATTTTAATTTCAAAAAATTCCTTTATTTTTCTGATTGGACTTCATTTACCTTCTCAAAAACTAAATCTCCCAAGACTGCTCAGGGTGCAGCGCCAGCTCTGAAAATAGGGCAGAAATGTGGTTTTTTGGGTGTTTTTGGCACTTTTGGAGTACCAGTTCTACTCCAAATGAGCTGAATTTTTTTGTGAATGATGTACTTGGCCTGATGAATTCAAAAATTCAAACCATTCTTCAAAAAATTTCCCCAAAAAAAAACACAGCGCCAGTGGCGCTGCGCCCTTGGCACTTTAAATCAGTCAAAAACTAAAATTTTCAAATAGTTGCCAAAATCTGAATTTGCCTTGCTCATGGTGTTTGGGATGCCTATAGGGATGCATCAGCAAGGATTTAAAGTTTTTCTTTTCCTTTTGCCTCCTTGAGGGCTTGAATTTTAGCAAGGGCTTTTTCGAGCTTGGCCCTTGCAATTTGGTTTCTTAAGGCATAGTGATTTTACATCTTCTTTTGGAGGTCAAGGTCCCTCTCTATCTTCTCAAGTTGGCCCTCTAGGTGTATGTTTTCCCTCTATAGCCAAGGTTCCAAATAATATTCTATCTCCATGGCAAGTAGCTCACTTGGAGTGAGCTGCTCTGCCAATGTTGTTTCTTGCTCCTTCTCCTTGGCTAAGGCCTTCTTCAATCCAATTGTCCTTGGCCTCTTCCTAAGAAGTTTCTCTTCCTCTTCTTCAATGTCATCATAAGGGCCTAAGACCTCTTCTAGATTTTCCGTTGTCTTTGCAGCCTCTTTCTGAGCTCTGATATCTCTGATCTCATGGATAGGATTTTGTGTCTCCAACTGCTTGTTTTCAATCTCATAATAGTGAATCACATTCCTAGCCCTATCTAGATTGGATTGCAAATATTTAATTTTGGAATCTTTTCTTTTGAGCAACATGCTTGAGATCCTTGCCTAATTTTCATCATCACTGTCAACATGAATGAGTTCAAATTCTTGTTCAATCTCATGCTGATCTTCTTCTTTTTCATCCATGACCTTTTCTTTTCCTTTTTCAAGCTGCTTAGTTGATGTAGAAGGCATGGCCCCTTGCCTCTTGAGGGTAGAAAACACATGCCTATTTCCTCTTTGGTAGGTCAAAGAAAAAGGTTCAACTTTGATCATTTTAGTGCTTCACTATTGCTGCCAACATGACCATCATCATCATTGGTATCCTCACTGTCTTCATGGCTCCTATCAGCATTATTACTTTCTGCATCATTGCAATTATCTGATCCACTGATTTGTGCCTCATCACTGTTACCATGGATTTTTGACCCACTTTCATCTTTGATGCTCTCTGTTTTATCAGTGACAACATCATCATCATCATTATCATTGTCCTTTTCCTTGGTACTTTCTTCTTGGCTCTTTTCCTCATTTCCACTTGCATCATTACTGCCATCATTCTTATTGCTTTTTGTACTGCTCTCATCATCTTCATTGCTTACTGCTTCATCACTATTTTTAGACTCATTGGCATCTTCTTCATTTACATTGGCACTAGCATCTTGGATTTCTGACCTATTGCCTTCTTCACTACCTTCTTCTGCCTCAATGCTCTATGTTTTTGCCTCATTTTCATCATCTTCACTGATATCTGCTTCTTTTCTTTCTTCTTCACTGACATCAACCTCACTGCTTTCTTCTTCATTGACATTAGATTGCTCATTTTCATTTCCCTCACTACCATCTTCGCCACTTTCTTCATATGTATCGTCACTGTCCTCAGGGCTCTTTGTTCCACTGCCATCAACATCACCATCATCATTTCTACTGCTTTCTGCTTCATCTTCCTCATCTTCACTGATATCTGCTTCCTTTGTGATTTCTTCTTGACTGTCATTAGCTTCTCTGCCCTCACTTTCTGATTTTTCATTATTATCTCCCTCTTTATTATATGCACTAGGAATGGGAGTGTTATGAATATAATTCATAACGAATATAACAAATATAATTATTAAATAGTCAATTAAGGATTATGTAAGTAGTCATTAAGTTAGTGAAACGGCATGTCTAAGAGACATGCCCAGTCATGAAAGGTCACCTGCGTAGGTATATAAGCAGGGCCTCATTATAACATTTTATCATCTATCTATCTCATATCTTTTATAATATAAGATTTGTATCCTCATGGATATCTTTGTATTCCAAGTGTTCTGTAGTATTTTAACTTGAGAAGGAACTTTGTTCGCTTCATTTGGTATCATAGGAGTTCGATCTTCTGTCGCTCATCGCTGCACAGAGCTACGCTCCTTGATCCAGGTCTTTGACCGTAAAAATCGTCAACGTTGTTGCTGTCATGACTGAAGCATTTCAATATCAATCTTGGAGTTTCTCCATTTTCGCCACTAGGCCTTTGTCCATAATAAAAAATTGAAATAAAAATAAGGAAGAAATATAATATATATATAATAAAAGAGAGAAGGAAATTTAACATAAAGGGGGAAATAAATTAAAAGGAAAAAAAAAATCAAAGAAAATAGTTCCAAAAGAAGAAAAAAAAGAAAAGAAAAAAAGGGATATATATAAATAAGTACATATACGTACATACCAAGACAAATTAAAATTAAAAAGGAAAAAGAAATAAGGAAGAGTAGGTAAGGTTATTTTGATTATTCTTTCAGTGGTTTACAAGCTCGTGGTTTTGGAAGCCCATGGTAATTGCCCATGGTATTTGCAAGGTAAAATAAGAAGTAAAGGAATAAAAAATCTCTTGTGAATGGTAAGTTTACTTTTACGTGGAGAAATGCACATAAGTGGACATATATTTTATAGGTGAATATATGTGAATAGCCACGTTTCACTAGGGTTGTAACTTTTCAACAAAAAAAAGAGTTAAAAAAAAAACAATTGTTAAAAGAATATATATATATATATATATATATATATATTAATTTAATTAATGAATTAATTAAATTATTAAAAAAAAATTGAAGGAATAATAACCTCATTAAAAAGAAGAAGAGAAAGTTAGGAAGGGTTACCTTAAAAACCCTAAAAACTCAATTCAACAGACAAAATGAAATCAATCATTGATGAAAAGGAAATTAAATCCAATTCGGAAAGGAAAGAAGGAAGATTTCCTGAAAATTATAGTATTTTAACAAATACAAGATGAAGAAATTATTATCCATAAAAATTTGAGGACAAAGTTCTGAAGGAAGAGCCAATTCATAACAACTAAATAAATAAAAGTTGATATATTAAATTGTGACGAAAGAAAATGACGAAAGAAAATAAAGAAAACGGTGCATGATTGAACTGAAGAAAAGTGTCAACTATAAGCTTTGAGGACAAATATTTTGAAGGGGCAATGTTATGAATATAATTCATAACGAATATAAAAAATATAATTATTAAATAGTCAATTAAGGATTATGTAAGTTTTCATTAAGTTAGTGAAAGGGCATGTCTAAGAGACATGCCCAGTCATGAAAGGTCACTTGCATAGGTATATAAGTAGGGCCTCATTGTAACATTTTATCATCTATATATCTCATATCTTTTAAAATTTAATATTTCTATCCTCATGGATATATTTGTATTCCAAGTGTTCTGGAGTATTTTAACTTGAGAAGGAACTTTGTTCGCTTCAGGGAGGCTAAGAAGATGAAGGTAAATTTTGTTGTTGTTGGCCTTGTGGATTGGTGAACACCTCCTGGGAAATGAAAACCTCCCATGGAATGCCATTCTACTGCAATTGATGCATAACAACCATTTTGATCAGTGAGTGGTAAAAGAAGCTTTGCATTTGCTGCGAGAAATCTCTCTTGTGTACAATATAGGAAATTTTGTCAATGCTTCTGTTAGGTCCCTATATTACTAGTATAGTCCCTTATTGTTGTTAGTGTAACCCCCTTATTGTTTTTATTGTACCCCTGTAACCCCCATATTATTATTATTGTGCCCTTAAATTATTATTGTTAGGTCGGTTAGGATTACATTGTGGCCCCATGGACTCCTATATATAGAAAGGAGGTTTTTTAATTTGAATAATGCAAGAATTGTTCATTTATGTAATGTATTGGAGGTTTCCCCCTCGATTGGTTTATTTAAAGGTGTTGATATCCCTTTTCTTCTATTTTTGGAGCTGCTTTCACAACATTTGGTATCAGAGCTTTGGATTCTAGGGTTTCGCTGCTCCAAACAGGTCATCGTGTAATTTTCGCTATAACTTTTTTTACGAAGATTCAGAAGCTAAAATTTGTAGGGTGCGAAGACAAAATACTGATGAACATCATCGCAAAATTTCAGAGCTTCGTTCGCAATATTTTCGGAGATATGATCTGTGGAAGGTAGGGCTTTTTGCAGGCTCCTTAATTTCACTTAAAAAAGGTCATCGCGAGATTTTCGCTATAACTTGTATTCTACGAAGATTCAGAAGTTGAGATTTTCAAAGCACAAAACTGAGATCCTAAGGAACATCGTCGTAAAATTTCAGAGCTTGGTTCGCAATATTGTCGGATATATGATTTGTGGAAGTTAGGTCTTTTTTTAGGCTCCCTAATTTCATCTCAAAGAGGTGATCATGGGAAAATCTTCATAACTCTCTCTCTCTGAGCATCAGATTGGAATTCTGTAAGAAGTTACTGGAATTACACAAACTGTAGTTTCCTATCTATAAATTTCAGAGCCAAATGAGTAAACAGTGATACGTGGCAAGTCGTACAAGTTCGCACTACTGAACTAGTCCATAATTAGGTCATTGTGGGACATTGGACATAACTTTTCCTCGAAGAATCCAAATCAATTCAGACCTGTGGCATTCGAAAGAAGCTTCAAAGGAGTACTACAGGGCCAAAGTTCAGATATTGAGGATTTGCAATTATAGAGATAATTCAATTTCAATATAGAGCTCTGCAAAAGCAAGTAAAAGGTGTGTATTTTTTTTCTCGAATTGCATAAGTCTTGTTTGAAGAATCAAGTTGAATTGATTCCAAGGGCATATTGTAGAATAGATATCAGTATTGGTTTATGAAATGGCCCCTGAAAATAATTCAACACCCATTAAGCCTTTAGAAGGCTCTACTACGACTCATGAAGACGAAGAATGGCAACATGACATATCAAAATTACGAGAGTGAGTGCAACAAATTTCTCTCTCGCAAAGAGCAACAAAAAATGACATGGAAATTCTAAAGAAAGGTGTGGAAACTAAGATGGATGGTTTGAAGAAAGGCATGGAATCTAAGATAGATGGCATGGAAGCTGGGATGGAATCTAAGATGGATGACATGGAAGCTAAGATCGATGAAAAAATGGAAAACATGAAGAATGATCTAAAAGCTGGCATGGAAGGTTTGACAAAGTTGATACAAGAAATGTTTCCTAATGGTGAAAAGATAGTAGAGGAAACTCATGATGAGAACAAAATAAATGTTAATCATGATTTCATAAACTCTAATGTTGGACGGAAGAACCACCATATTCCAAAGATGGATATGAGGAAGTTTGATGGCAAGGATCCCGTAACATGGATACTACAGATGGAGCAATATTTTGATCTCAATAATGTGCAAAACACACAAAAGGTATGCATTGCAACTTTACATTTAGAACAAAATACATTTGTATGGTATCGATGGCTTTGCTCCCGTAAAAAAATTGTCACTTAGTCAATTTTTACAGAGGAAATGATAGCACATTATGAGGATACAAAGAGCAACACCTTCTTTAGCCAATTGATAAATCTCAAACAAAAGGGTTTAGTGGGGGAGCACATTGAGGACTTCCAAAAATTGAATATAAGGGTAAACGATATTCCAGAGGAACACAGGATTGATCTCTTCATAGGTACCTTTATTTATCTCTTCATAGACTTCACAAAAACCTTTATTGTGGAATTTGATGCCTCAAGAAATGGAATTGGTGTTGTTTTAATGCAAGAAGGAAGACCCATTTCTTTTTAAAGTCGTCCAATTAAAGGAAATTATTTACATAAACCTATTTATGAGAAGGAAATTTTAGCAATACTGCATGCACTAAAGAAATGGTGAACTTGCCTAATGGGAAGACACTTCAAGGTAAAAAATGATAATGATAGTCTTAAACACTTTTTGGAACAAAGACTATCTTCAGAAGAGCAGCAAAAACGGGTCACAAAGATGTTGGGTTATGATGTTGAAATAATCTACAAAAAAGGGAAGCTAACTGTTGTTGCAGATGCACTCTCAAGAAAGAATGAAGAGGTGGAAGCATTTCTTTGTGCCATTTCTATTATCCAACCAGATTGGATAACCGAAGCAAGAGTTGAATGGAAGAAGGTCAAAGAAGTGTGGACACTCATTCAAAAGTTGCAGCAAGATTCTAGTACATCTGATACATTTAGTTGGAAAAATGATTCCTTATGGTACAAATATCGCTTATATATTTGTAAGAATTCCCAACTAAAACAAAATATACTTTTGGAATTGCACACTTCTCCTTTAGGAGGACACTCAGGATTTTTTAAAAATTACCACAGGGTGAAGAAAGAATTTTTTTGGGATGGACTTAAATCTGATATTCAAAAGTTTGTAGCAGAATGTTTGGTTTGCCAGCAGAATAAAGTTGAGACAATTAAGACCCCAGGTCTTCTAGAACCTTTATCCATTCCAAGTCAATGTTGGGAGGAGATTTCACTGGATTTTATCACAGGTTTACCTAAGTCCGAACGAAAGAGTATCATCATGGTGGTAGTTTATAGACTTACCAAGTATGCACACTTTTGTGCATTATCTCATCCATTTAAAGCAAGTAAAGTTGCTACTACATTTATGGACACAATTAAAAATCTACATGGAAACCCAAGGGTTATTGTGAAAGACATAAATCCCATTTTTACTGGAAATTTTGGACAGTGTTATTTTCTTGTTTGGGTACTCAATTAGCTCATAGCTCATCTTATCATCCTCAATCCGATGGTCAAAATGAGATAGTAAATAAATGTTTGGAAGGATATCTTCGTTGTTTTGTATCTGATAAACAAACACAATGGGTCAAGTGGTTACCTCTCGCTGAATGGTGGTATAACACTTCCTTCCATACTGCAGCAAAAATGACCCCATTTATGGCACTTTATGGATATCATCCACCATCCATCACATCAACTTTAAGAGAAAATTCAAAGGTTCAAGCAGTGGAAGATCACATCGAGCATCAACAAGAAGTTCTCCAACTCTTAAAGGATAACCTGAATTTGGCACAAAATCGAATGAAACAACAGGCAGATCAACATCGCAATGAGAGAATTTTTGATGTAGGAGATTGGGTATTTTTACGGCTACAACCATACAAACAAATGTCCCTCAAGCAAGCAAAGAAGGATAATAAATTATCGCCAAAGTACTATGGTCCTTACAAGGTGTTGCAAAAGATTTGTACTATGGCATACAAATTGGAGCTTCCTGCTTCTTCACGAGTGCATCCAGTTTTCCATGTTTCATGCTTAAAGAAGGTTATAGGTGAAAATATTCCAGTTCAAACAATATTGCCAGAACTTGATGAGGAAGGAAAAATCATATTGGAACCTGAAGTGGTCACAGAAACAAGAACTCGAAAGCTACGGAATCTATCAATTTCATAGTATCTCATCAAGTGGAAGAACTTACCCACTAAAGATTCTACATGGGAGGATGAGAATTTTATACAGAAGCACCCAGAGCTACTCAAGCGTTGAGGACAACACTTTTTTGAAGGAGAGGGGCATGTTAGGTCCCTCTATTAATAGTATAGTCCCTTATTGTTGTTAGTGTAACCCCCTTATTGTTGTTATTGTACCCCTGTAACCCCCATATTGTCATTATTGTGCCCTTAAATTATTTTTGTTAGGTCGGTTAGGATTACATTCTGGCCCCATGGACTCCCATATATAGAAAGGAGGTTTTTTAATTTGAATAATGCAAGAATTGTTCATTTATGTAATGTATTGGAGGTTTCCCCCTTGAAGTGGCTTATTTCTAAGGCGTTGATATCTCTTTTCTTCTATTTTTTGAGTTGGTTTCACAATAGCTTCTGTAGAGGTAATAGGGTAGGTGCAACATCCTAACCCTATTAAAGTGCATGAGTAGCCTAATGTGATAGGAGTAAAGCCTGGAGAACCTTTCCTCACATGTAAAGTACTTCATAATGTTTCTCATCATAGGTGCGTATCTCTCCAGCAAATGTGAGAAAGGAAAAATGGATTTGCAGTTGTCTTTGTATCTAGGCTTTAGGAAGGGTTCATAGTAGCTCATGTCAATATTGGCCTGCTTGAACCATTTCTCCCCTACACTAGGTATGCATGTTGCATTGTCAATAGCATCTGTAGATAGTTCAAAGGTCACCCCTACAATTTTAACTTGTTTTTCATGCAAGTTAAGGATAAATAGCCAAGTTAGTTCGTGGTGGTTTTGCACCTGTTGTACCCTTTCACAAAAAACATAACATCCCACATGTTGGAAACATGAAATAGTCATGGGAGATGCCATCAGCTCTAAGTTATTAAGGGGTTCAAACCTATTGATTTTTTCACCTTTGTGTTGATGCCTCCTTGGAATTTGGCCTTCTCCTTCACTACCACTGCCTCTCTTTTTGACATTTTGACCTTCTCTGCCTTTTAAAACCCTAAGACTGCAAATTGAATTGAGTTTAATGGATGGTGATGAAAGAGGCAGTTTTGCAAGTGAATGAGATGAGTGAGAGAGAGTAAAGGTATATGAATGTGAGTGAGAGGAAAAACTCAATGACCACCCTCTGCTGATCATTCAAACTCTATGCTAAAACACCTTGCACTGATGGAAAATGGATATGAAAGAAGGTAATGAAATGGTCAATATTTTTGTAATGTAAGGGACTGATTTAGTGAATGGAGTGATTGTAGGCACAACCTTAGGTGAGTGAACAATATTCAATAATGTACTCCTTTTGGCTATGACTGGTCTTCTTAATATGCAGATGAATGAGGCATAATCAGTGATTTGAAGCATGACATTTAGGTTATCTCCTTAGGGTTCCATTCCTTTAATCAAAACATCAAATATTCTTTAAAAAGGGCTGATGACCTATACTTACCCTCACCAGTGCTTGAAGAAACCTTAGAGGCAGTTTGAAAAAGTTTCGAGTTGATTTGAGTGTTGAAATGGCTTGGAAGGCCCCCTGGCCAAAGGCGCAGTGCCCGCTTCCAGGCATGCAGTGCCTTAAGAAAATGCACGGGGAAAAAAAACTAGGGGCGCAGTGTCGACCTGAAGCGCAGGGCCACAACACTTAGCCAATTTTTTACTCAAAAAACTCAGTTTCTTCTCCTGAACGCTCTGATGACTTTTCAAGTGAACAATGAGTTTTTGAAGTGTTGATATGACCTTATAGACTTAAGGATTTAAATTTGTCTTTACAAACACATTCTCTAATGTTTTGAAAGTAACTTCCTTTTGCCTTTCTCAATGAAATTTCTTGACTTTTTGTTTGTAGGTTGCCGGAGTTGTGAAAGTTGCTTTTTCTTTGATCTTGAAAACTTGACATATTTATTTTGACATCACAGCAACCTTAAAATCATATTTTCTTCCCCCTTGGAGCTCAACATCATGTTTTTCATTTTTTGACAACATCTACTTTGTAGGTGACTGAGATGATGAATTTTGACCTTCTTGTTGGTCCTTGAAGCATAACAAGCTCATTAAAAATCTCTGGGAGGATTCACATATCAATACAAAACTCTCCTTTACCTACACCATGGAATTCAAACTATGCCTTTTACCTTATTTGGCCACTTCTGATTTGTAGGTGACTAAAACGATGATTTGACCTTTCTTTTGGTCCCTAAAACTTGACACATTCATTCTGATATAGCAGCAGCCTCAAAAATCTTCTTTTCATTCCACCTTCGAATTCAACATCATGTTTTTATCCCTTCTTTGGCCACTTTTGATTTGCAGGTGCCTGAAAACACTGAATTTACCTTTCCCACTGATACTCTTCACACCTTGCTCTTTGAGGAATGGCATATTTACCTTGGAAAACTTTGGGATGTTTACACACACTGGTAGCTTTAGAATCTTCCTTTACCTGCACCATGGAACTCAAACTATCTTTTGATCATTTTTGGCATGACAAACTCCTTTTTGACAATTCTATGATATGATATTTCTCCAATCTTCAAGTCTATGATATTTCTTCTCAATAATCATCCAACATGTGCAATGAGGCCTCAATGCTATATTTAACTAGAAAGGAGGACCAAAACCCTAAATAGGGTTTCCAAAATGTCAAAAATACATCATAAATGTTGAATTTGTCCTATGAGACCATGCAAAGCCCAAGGCACAAAATATCTAAGTTAATAAATGAAAAATAACTTCTAAAACCTAAATTTGGCAAAAACTGACTTTGAGGCTCCTCAATAACTCCAAAATATCTCCAAGTGTGTTTTTTTTACTTTGCAGGAAAAGGTGTAGCACTGAGGTCCAAGGGCACAGCGCCTGCACCGGAAAAATAAGTCATCTTGTAGCTGAGTTTCGAAGGCCTTCCCGGTGTCCAAATGAGCTCCATGATAGCTCATTGGAAATATTATTAAGTCTAATTTCCAAAAAAGCATTTATTTTTCTGATTTGACTTCATTTACCAGCTCTAAAACTAAATCTCCCAAGACTGCGCAAGGTGCAGCGCCAGCTCTGAAAATAGGGCAGAAAGGTGGTTTTTTGGATGTTTTTGGCACTTTTGGAGTACCAATTTTGCTCCAAATGAGTTGAAATTATTTGTGGATGATGTACCTGGCCTGATGAACTCAAAAATGCAAACCATTATTCAAAAGAGTGCCCCAAAAAATAGCACAGATCCAGTGGCGTTGCGCCCTTGGCACTTTAAATCAGTCAAAAACCAAAATTTTCAAAAAGTTGCCAAAATCTGAATTTCCCTTGCTCATGGTGTTTGGGATGCCTGTGGGGATGCATCAGCAAGGATTTCAAGGTTTTCTTTGCCTTTTTCCTCCTTGAGGGCTTGAATTTTAGCAAGGGCTCTTTTGAGCTTGGCCCCTGCAATTTGGTTTCTTAAGGCATAGTGATTTTCCATCTTCTTTTGGAGGTCAAGGTCCCTCTTTGTCCTCTCAAGTTGACCCTCTAGGTGTATTTTTGCCCTCTCTAACCAAGGTTACTGATCATATTCTATCTCCATTACAAGCAGCTCACTTGGAGTGAGTTGCTCTGCCAATGTTGTTTCTTTCTCCTTCTCCTTGGCTAAGGACTTATTTAAGCCAATTGTCCTTGGCCTCTTCCTAGGAAGCTGCTATTCCTCTTATTTAGTGTCATCATAAGGGCCTAAGAGCTCTTCTAGCTTTGCTCTTGTCTTTGCAGCCTCTTTCTGAGCTCTAATAGCTCTGATCTCATAGAGAGCATTTTGTGTCTCCAGTTGCTTTCTTTTCAATCTCATAATAGTGAATCACATTCCTAGCCCTACCTAGATTGGCTTGCAAATCTTTAATTTGGGAATCTTTGCTTTTTAGAAACATGCTTGAGATCCTTGCCTCATTTTCATCATCACTGTCAACATGAATGAGTTCAAATTCTTGTTCAATCTCATGCTAGTCTTCGTCTTTTTCATCCATGATATTTTCTTTGCCTTTGTCAAGTTGCTTAGTTGATGTAGAAGGCATGGCCACTTGCCTCTTGAGGGCAGCAAACACATGCCTATTTCCTCTTTGGTAGGTCAAAGAAAAAGGTTCAACTTTGATCATTTTAGTGCCTTCACTATTGCTGCCATAGTGATTGTCATCATCATTGGTAGCCTCACTGTCTTCATGGCTCCTATCAGCATTGTTGCTTTCTGCCTCATTGCCATTATCTGATCCATTGATTTGTGCCTCATCATTGTTATCATGGCTTTTTTACCCACTTTTATCTTTACTTCTCTCTGTTTTATCATTGACAGCATCAGCATCATCATCATTATCATTGTCCTTTTCCTTGTTTCTTTCTTCTTGGCTCTTTTCCTCACTACCACTTGCATCATTACTGCCATCATTCTTACTGATTTTTTTACTGCTCTCATCATCTTCATTGCTTGGTGCTTCGTCACTATTTTCAGACTCATTGGCATCTTCTTCATTTACATTTTCACTAGCATCATGGCTTTCTGACCTATTTCCTTCTTCACTGCCTTCTTCTACCTCAAGGCTCTATGTTTTTTCCTCATTTTCCTCATCTACACTGTTGTGTGTTTCATCATTATTTTCCTCACTATCATCTTTCCTTTTTGTTCCACTGCTATCATCATCATTGTTATGTTCCTCACTGTGCTCTTTACTGCTTTCTGCTTCATTTTCCTCATCTTCACTGACATATGCTTCTTTTCTTTCTTCTTCACTGACATCAGCCTCACTGCTTTCGTCTTAATTACCTTATTCTTCATTAACATTAGATTTCTCATTGACATTTCCCTCATTTCCATCTTTGCCACTTTATTCATGTGTATCCTCACTGTCCTTAGGGCTCTTTGTTCCACTACCATCATCGTCATCATTTATGTGCTTTCTGCTTCATCTTCCTCATATTCACTGATATCTACTTCCTCGATGCTTTCTTCTTTACTGTCATTAGCCTCACTACCCTCACTTTCTGATTTTTCATTGTCATCTCCCTCTTTGTAAGATGCACTAGTATCATGAGGTGAAGGTGGGGGATTTTGAGAAAGTGGTGAAGGAGGGTCATTATCCTTAGGTGATGGAATGTGAGCAGATGGTGATGGATGTGCAGTGGGGTGTGATGATGAAGGAGGGATGGGAGGCTGAGAAGATGAAGGTACATTTTGCTGCTATTGGCCTTGTGGATTGGTGAACACCTCATGGGAAATGAAAACCTCCCATGGAATGCCCTTCTGCTACAATTGATGCATAACAACCATTTTGATCAGTGACTGGTGGAAGAGGATTTGCATTTGTTGAGGGAAATCTCTCTTCTGTACAATATAGGACATTTTTTCAATGCTTCTGTAGAGGCAATAGGGTAGGTACAGCATCCTAACCCTAGTAAAGTGCATAAGAAGCCTAATTTAATAGGATTAAAGCCTCGAGAACCTTCCCTCACATGTAAAGTACTTCATAATTAATCTCATCATAGGTGCATATCTCTCCAGCAAATGTGAGAAAGGAAAAATGGATTTGCAGTTCTCTTTGTATCTAGGCTTTAAGAAGGGTTCATAGTAGCTCATGTCAATATTGGCCTGCTTGAACCATTTCTCCCCTACACTAGGTATTCCTGTGGCATTGGCAATAGCATTAGTATATAGTTCAAAGGTCACCCCTGCAAGGTTAACTTGTTTGTCATGCAAGTTAAGGATAAATAGCCTAGTTAGCTCAGGGTGGTTTTTCACCTATTGTACCCTTTCACAAAAATCATAACATCCCACATGCTGGAAACATGAAATAGTAATGGGAGATGCCATCAGCTCTAAGGTGTTGAGGGGTTCAAACCTATTGATTTTTCCACCTTTGTGTTGATGCCTCCTTGGCATTTTGCCTTCTCCTTCACTACCACTGCCCTCTTTTTCTGACATTTTGACCTTCTCTGCATTTTAAAACCCTAGGACTGCAAATGGAAATGAGTTTAATGGATGGTGATGAAAGAGGCAGTTATGAAAGTGAATGAGATGAGTGAGAGAGGGTAAAGGTATATTAATGTGAGTGAGAGGAAAAATTCAATGACCACTCTCTGTTGATCATTCAAACTCTATGTTAAAACACCTTGCACTGATGGCAAATGGATATGAAATAAGGTAATGAAATGGTCAATATTTTTGTAATGTAAGGGACTAATTTAGTGAATGGAGTGTAGGAATAGCCTTAGGTGAGTGAATAATCTTCAATAATGTACTCCTTTTGGCTATGACTGGTCTTCTTAGTATGCAGATGAATGAGGCTTAATCACTGATTTTAAGCATGACATTTACGTTATCTCCTTAGGGTTCCATTCCTTTAATCAAAACATCAAATATGATTGAAAAAGGGTTGATGACCTGTACTTACCCTCACCAGTGCTTGAAGAAACCTTGGCGGTAGTTTGAAAAAGTTTTGAGTTGATTTGAGTGTTGAAATGGCTTGAAAGGTCCTCCTCGCCAAAGGCGTAGTGCCTAGGTCAAGCGCACAGCATTTAGTCCAGGCGCACAGCACCAAGGTCTCCTTGTCGGGCCTCTCAGGCAAGATCGGGAAAACACAC
Organism: Pinus albicaulis; assembly: GCA_034641835.2. Classification (NCBI taxonomy): domain Eukaryota; kingdom Viridiplantae; phylum Streptophyta; class Pinopsida; order Pinales; family Pinaceae; genus Pinus; species Pinus albicaulis. Next base: position 455,790,513 of record CM076576.1, on the reverse strand, counting down.
AACGCTTTTCCAAGCACATAGCACCCTCTTCCAGGCACGCAGCACCTTAAGAAAATTCGTGGGGAAAAAACTACGGGCGCAGCCCCTGACTCCATGCATGCAGCATCGACCTGAACGCACAGCGCCACAACACTTAGCTAATTTTTTACTCGAAAAACTCACAATTTCTTCTCGTGAACGCTCTGATGACTTTGCAAGTGAAAAATGAGTTGTTGAAGTGTTGAGATGGCCTTTTATAGACTTAAGGATTTAAATTTACCTTTACAAACCTATTCTCTAATGTTTTCAAAGTCACTTCGTTTTTCCTTTCTCACTGAAATTTCTTCCCTTTTTGTTTGTAGGTTGTTGGAGTTGTGAAACTTGCTTTTTCTTTGATCTTGAAAACTTGAAATAATTATTTTGACATAGAAACAACCTTAAAATCATATTTTCTTCCTCCTTGGAGCTCAACATCATGTTTTTCATTTTTTCACAACTGCTATTTTGTAGGTGACTGAGATGATGAATTTTGACCTTCTTGTTCCTCCTTGAAGCATAACAAGCTCATTAAACATATTTGGGAGGATTTCACATATCAATACCTTCAAAACTCTCCTTTACCTACAACATGGAATTCAAACTATGCCTTTACCTTCTTTGGCCACTTCTAATTTATAGGTGACTGAAATGATGATTTGACCTTTATTTTGATCCTGAAAACTTGACACATTCATTCTGACACAAGCGCAGCAGCCTCAAAAATCTTCTTTGGATTTCACCTTAGAGTTCAACATCATGTTTTTATCCCTTCTTTGGCAACTTCTGATTTGCAGGTGACTGAAAACACTGAATTTACCTTTCCCACTAATACTCTTCACACCTTGCTCTTTGAGGAATGGCATATTTACCTTGGAAAACTTTGGGATGTTTACACACACTGGCAGCTTTAGAATCTTCCTTTACTTGCACCATGGAGCTCAAACTATCTTTTGATCATTTTTGGCATGAAAGACTCCTTTTTGACAATTGTGGGATCTGATCACAGTGGCATCTTCAGAATATTTCTTTGTTCTCATCATGGAGTCCAAACCATTCTTTTCACCTTCTTTGGCCATTTTCCCAAAACCTGAGATGTTTGGAGTGCTTTCAAGACAATCATCAGTGTTGTATTCTAAGTTCTCTATAGCCCTTTCAAGTTCATTCATTTATGTCCAGTTCACCTCACCCTTTTCCCTTTTTCATCAATAATCTCTAAAATACTTTTCTTCCTGTTTTGGCTTTGTGTGTCTCCTCCAAGTCATTTGCTAGAAGTGTTCAGTGTTTTTGACATTTAAGTGGGTCATTCAGCTCAAAATCCCAGTTCTCCTTTCAAGACCCACTTTTTTCCCTTTCTTTACTTGAATTTTATGATTTGATAAGAAAAAATTCTTTGGAAACTTTATAGCAAAGGAAAAGTAGTGCCTTAGACACCTAATGATGACCTTTAACCATGTACAAACCCTAATTGACCTAATGGGAGAATTCTTTGACCTGGTCTTTGACTGAAAATTGGCTTGGAGTCTTTAAGTGTAAAAACAGAGTATGGACAAAGTGGTGTATTGGAGATCCAAATCCAATGTACTTGATTTATCTAAAGAGCCTACAGAGATAGTTTTGAGACCATCAATGCTTGAGGAACCTGATGAACATGGGGAGGAATAGGCTAATAGGTAACCCTAGTTGTAAATTGGAGTCATGGGCAAGGGAAAAACAAAGTGATGAGGTCATAGGTAGGAAAAAAAAAAGACAGAGATGAGTGGCACAAGCCCATGAGGAGTTTTTTAGGGGTGGCATGGTGACCATGAAATGGCAAGGTTGATAGAATAGTGAAAATTTTCCTATAAGGATAATGAAGGCAGTGAGATTTCTAAAACTCACAATATTCAGGAAATTTTTTTTTTTAGAAATATAGAACCAATATTTTGTCATCTACAAATAGTGAAAATTACTGATGACTAATAGTGGCTCCACTTGGGGAGGGAAGCTCCTTTTCAGGAGGTTTCCAGGACCTAGAAGTGCAGATCTCTGAGTTTTGAAGATCAATACCTTACTTATACTTGGCAGATCCTTCTTCCTTCATTTGTTGATGTTCTCTTGAAGCTATGATCTCAAAAATATGAAAAGACATGATTGCTTCAATATCAGTTCTACCTAGCCATCTTATTTTGCCTAACTTTTTTTCTTCTTTTGGGCGCACTTGAACTGGAAAACCCTTGACATTATTTTCTTTTGAAAGCATAAAAACAAAACTATCTACTTTTACCCTTATCACTTCCAAGGGTTCAGATTAGGCTAATGAACTCTCTTATTCTCTACCTAGTCTACTCATTTGTCAAGATTAAGCTATTTGACATATTTTCATTCTCTAACCTACTGACATTAAATTCAAAACATGATCAAACCAAGATTAAGAAATCTGATTTTCCATGGACTGTGGCATTTGGACAAGCTTCACACAAAAATTATTTTTGTACAGTCAAAAACTAGAAAACATGAGGGCTGTGATTTAGAATTGGTTATGCATCCCTCTCATTTTTCTTTGGTTCAGATTTATATTTTGGGAACTAGCATCCTTTCCTAATATAATCCACTGACAAGCCAAGATTAAATGGTTTGACAAGTCTTCTTTCACTAACCTATCAGCATAAATTAAAAACATGTTCAGTCATGATTAGGCTAGATGACCGAACAAGATTTTATTTTCTTCAACAGTAGTGGCATTTAGGCTTGCACACTTTCAGCAATGCTCTTTTTTGTCATGGAGTTGTACCTATTCTTTTTTCCTGCCCTCTTTTACTTCTTTTCTATGTTTTTGTGTTTTTTTATGATTTTTCATCAATCAATGTTATGTACAATGAATGAAAGCTTCAAACTAGGAATTTTTACAAAAATAGTGCTTGAGCATGCTGCCATTGACAGGACCTCCAAATAACTCTACTCCATCCAACTCTTGTAAAAATAAAGCATTGTTACCTCTAACTGAATGGATGATGTATGGACCTTTCCACAAATTTTCCTTGCTTGCCTTTGTCCTCTCTCCTTGAATCCCATTTCATAACTTTGTCTCCAATCTGGAAATCATTTTCTCTGGTCCTTATGTCAAAGATCTTCTTGATATTCTCTTGCACTGCATGTGTTCTATTGTAAACTTCTTCCCTTGACTACTGCAAATGAATGGTTTGGTTACCTCTTGGAGGAGCTTCATCACCGAAACTCCCAAGGATGTTGGGAAAACTACATCCATGCCATACACTAACGGATAGGGAGAGATATTGATTGATTTCTCTATTGTTAGTCTATCAACCCATAGTGCATGCACTAGTTTGCTACGCCGTGACTTTTGGTTTTCTTCCAGTAGCTTCTTGATGATGTTCAACAAACTTTTGTTAGAGGACACAGCTATCCCATTACCTTCAGGGTAATAAGCTGTAGAGTTCCCTAGTGTGATGTGGTACTTGTAGCAAAAGTCCAACATTCTCTTGGACTTAAATGCAGCAACATTGTCGGTGATGATCTTTCTTGGACAGCAAAATCTAGACAAGATGTTAGTTTCAAGGAATTTGATGATGACGAGGTCGTTGGAATTCCTAGAGGGGATGGCTTCTATCCACTTGGTGAAATAGTTAGTTGTAGTGAGTATCCACTTGTGTTGGGTAGCTGAGGTAGGGTGGATTTCTCCAATGAATTCAAAACCCCATTTTTGAAAATGAGCTTCAACATTGATAGGATGTAAAGGTAAAGGTAGAATTTTTCTCTTGCCATCAAAGATTTGGCAATTATGGCAAGTTGCATCTAGCTTGTGTATGTCAGGGAAAAGAGTGGGCCAATAGTAACCATCTCTAGAGATTTTGTTGGCTGTGGTTTTCCAGTAGAGATTACTTCCACACTCTCCTTCATGAAACTCATGCATGATTCTATCTACATCATCTTCAAGCAAACATTTAAGAAATTTTCCAACAGAAATTTTCCAATACAAAGCTCTATCTAGAATGCAGAAATTTAAATCCTTTTGTTTCAAGAATCTAGCTTTTGTTTTGGATAAAGCAGGAGGAGCATTTAGATTAACAAGTACATACAATATATCAGCATACCATATTGAGTTCACGAATGCTTCTTCAATGGGTGGAGTTGCCAGTTCCTCTTGTTCATCCAAAGAATGTAACATGTTTATGTCTAGTGCTTGAAAATTTGCTTCAGCCATGAGTTTGGAAAGTCCTTGTCCTTTAACCAGTTTAGTGGGTCTGATTTCTAAATCATATTCTAAGATCATAGCAATCCACTTACCCCTTTTACGATCAGGGTCCTGATTTATGATGTCTTAAAAACTGTATGTGGAACAAAAGCAATGACATGGGAGTGAAAAATGTAAACTCCGAAGTCTTTCAATGCTTTGATCAAGGCATAGGCTTGTTTCTCCATGATGTTATATTTTAGAGGTTCATCCCTCAATGCCTTGTTGAAGAAAGCTATGGGTTTTTATTTTCCCATCATGTTCTTTTGAAGCAATACTATAGCAATAGTGTGTTCTAATGCAAAGGAGAAAATGAAAAAATCTTTGGTAAAGTCGGGGCTGATTAGAACTGGTGCTTGGGTGAGTACTTGTTTTACCAGTTCAAAGGATTTTTTGGCTTCCGTGGTCCACTTGACTCCTACTTCTATTTTCAGCATTTTTTTTATGTTTCTTAGGAGTTAAGAAAGGTTTGGTATGAACCTTCTTAGGAAGTTGATCTTTTCAATGAAAGATTGCAGCTCTTTAATGTTCCTAGGGTGGCTGATTTGCAATATACCTTCAATAATTTTTGGGTCTATATTTATTCCTTCTTCAGAAATGATGTGGCTTAAGAGTTTTCTTTCTTGAATACCAAACAATGTTTTCTTAGGATTCAAATATATACCATACTTCCTACACTTCTCAAAGACCTTTCTCAAGTGAAATAGGTGTTATTCATTAGTTTTAGAATAGACAGTGATGTCATCAATTTATTTTTCTATGAAGTAACTATGTCTTCGAAAAAAGATATGTCCATGGCTCTTTGGAAATTGGCCCCCGCATTCATTAACCCAAAAGGCATTTTGACATACATGACTGTGCCCCAAGGTGTTGTGAAAGTGGTTTTATGCTGATCACTTGGAAGTACTCGTACCTAATTATAACCTGAGAATCCATCAAGCAATGATATTATTTTAGAGCCTACCACCATTTTCAGTATATGATTCATCTTGGGTAAAGGGTAGTTGTCTTTCAGGGAGGCTTTGTTCAAGTTTCTAAAGTCTATGCATAGCCTAATCTCCCATGTTTTCTATCTTAATGACATAAGGTTTGAAACCCATTATGAGTACCTGAGTGGGACTATGATAGTAGCATCATACATATTCTTTATTTCTTTTTCAACTAGAGGCACTAGGACGAGGTTTATTCTTCTCAATTTTTGCTTGAATGGTTTCTGGTTTTCCTTGAGAGGAATCTTATGTTGAATAATTTTTGTGTCATAGGACTTCAAGTCCTCATAACCCCATGCAAAAACATCTTTAAACTCTTTGAACATCTCTATGTATTTCTGTTTTATGTGAGGTGGTAGAGTTTTGGACAGCTTGATCATTTTGGGTTCTTCTATGTTGCCTATGTTTCATTCTTCTACATCAGTCTTGATAGATTCCATTTTTGGATTCCTAGCAACATCATTGAAGTCAAACAGCTCTTCTAAGGGGGTAAGACCTCTTGGAAATGAGTTATATTTTCATTGCAATACCTCAAGGTCCTTTTGATCCGGGTCTCTAAAAAATTATGCCTCATGAAAGTGTTCTAGATGATTTATATCAGCAATAGGCAATTGCTTTATTTTGGGTGTTTGTTCTTCATTAGGGCAGTCTTGTGCATGATCTAAGTTTGGTTTTGGTAATAAAAATTCATTCTTAAATTGTAGAAAATATTCAATATGTTTATCCCCTTCAAACACTTGCCAATAATCTATGTTTTCAGGTACTGTAGGTCTGTTTTTGAATTTTACAGTGTATTGTTCATTGGCATGGGGTATTTGGCAAGTGTTGGCAGGAAAGTCAAGTTCATTGGCAAGGTTGTTTTGAGCTCTAGTGATGGAGGTAAGTTCATACTTCTCAAAAAATTTCAGGAGGTCTAAGGCAACATTCCTATATTCTCTTAGCCTAGGATTCTTGGCTAGATATTCTCCCTTGATTTTTCTAATGATAACCTCAAAATCTCCTTGAACGGAAATCTTCTTGGCACCTATGTCTTTCAACAAGTGTAATCCTAGGAGAAGAGCCTCATACTCTGCAATATTGTTTGTGCACTGAAAATCTAGTTTGTAGGAGTGGCCTTCATTGGTGTTATGTATCCAAACACCTGATCCTAAACTAGATTTTCCACAAGAGCCATCAAAGATCATGTTACAAAGTGTTTCAAGTTCAGATTCGCCATTATGTTGTTGTTCAGGGCTACTAGATTTTTGGCTATCATGTTCTTCATTTTTTGTTTGGTTTGATTATTCTAGTAGGCCTAGCTCTTTCTCATTTTCATTTACTTGTTCATTAATTTCATCTTCATTGTACAAGATAAATGAGTCAAGGTCTGAATGGATAGAATAAAGAGGGGTGTTGTTTGGCCTGTCTTGGCTTCTTACCATGTATTTCATGTGATATTCTCTGTACAATCTTCTTGTTTGGTTAAATACTGGGATGGTAGCATATGGCATGTCCATTTGGAGGTTTCCTTGAAGTTTGGCTCCCCATGATCTAGATAAAATCATGCCATACTTCGGGGGAATGTCAGCCACTACAATGTCCATGACTAGGCTCTTAGATGGTATTTGTGCCAGATTGACACACAGATCCTTGATTAGACCCAAAAATTTGACTCTAATTGAATCGAAAGAGTACAAATATTTGTAATTTTTGGTTATTTTGAGGCCTAATCTCTCCATCACTACCTTTGGCATAAGATTGTGTGAAGCACCGAAGTCTAGCATAGCATTGTGTAGGATTTTATCATGAATTTTTAAGCTAACATAGAAAGGAGGTACATCTACTTATTGGTATTTTCCCTCTACCTCAGGTCCAACCAATATTTTAGGCTTGTCATCAGTCAAGTTTAGAGTGTCAGTGTCATTCCCTATGTTCAAAGCTTTCAAAACTTGGGACCTATATACATCTTGAGTCACCAATTTAGTGAGAGGTATGGCTATTTTGATCTTGGAAATATCTCCCTCAAAACTAAAAGGTGTTGATGTTTTTGGCATATTTACATCATTCCTATCACACATAGACTTTTCAGCAACCTTTGTTGGCTGAGTTTTATTGGGAATGTCAGTTAGAGGAGTTTTTCCAGGGCCACTAGTTGATGTACTAGGGTAGCTTGGGTCAACATTATGCTGGTTGGTTTTGTCTTTTTTTTTATTAGATTTCTTAGCCATGGTGTTTGTGCTTTCTGTTGTCTTTTTCAGTATGTTTTCATGGGTCTTCTTAACAGCAGTTTCTAGTTTGTTTTTCTTGGAGGCATCTTGGGTTATCTTACTCCTAAGGTCATACTTCCTATGGACTTCCATGATGACATTTTCAAATCCTAATTTGTACTCTCTATAATCCTCATATGTTCTATCGGTTTGGTTTGAGGAAAATAGACCTTGTTCTTCTTCTATGGGAAAAACATCACCCTCATTCACTAGAAAATTTGGCAGAATTTCCGACGGCCAATTCGTCGCTATTCCGACACATATTCATCGCAAGAGTGACAGTTTGAGGACAAGAAAAATGTGGTTTTCCATACCATCACAATTCCGACGCACTTAAAAAGTGTCGCACTATCGACACTTTTTCCGTCGCTTCCAAACAAGCGTCGCTCTTCCGACGTTTCCCAAACCGTCACACTTCCGACGTTTGTAAACTGTCGTACTTCCGACGAAATGTGGTCTGATGTTTTGAACATCGCTCTTCCGACGTTTGTAAACTGTCGCAATTCCGACGAAATGTGGTCCAACGTTTTGAACGTCGCTCTTCCGACGTTTGTAAACTATTGCAATTCCGACGCAATGTGGTCCGACATTTTGGACATCGCTCTTCCGACGTTTGTAAACTATCGCAATTCCGACGAAATGTGGTCTGATGTTTTGAACGTTGCTCTTCTGACGTTTGTAAACTGTCGCAATTCTGACGAAATGTGGTTCGATTTTTTGAACATTGCTCGTCCGACGTTTTTATAATGTCGCTCTTCCGACGTTTTTAAGCTGTCGCAATTCCAACGCTTACAAGGCATTGGTATACCGACGGCGGGTTCAATTTTAAAAAAAAAATGAAACTTTAAAAGAGGAAAAACATTGTTTTGAATATATTATATGAAGTAAAATAGTCCATGAAGTCATTACATTTTCACATCTGAAGATTGGAACCCAAATATCCATCCAGAAAAGTGGAAGTCCAACCCCAGACAATGATATAAAAATACCCATGTCGCATACAGGGACATGATATAAAACCCAGTAACGGTCCACATGGAGATTATCGAAAAATCTGAGAAAGCATCCAAATATGCCCGAGGCATCTATAAGAAAGTGAAATAGCAGTGTGTAGAATAGTAAAGCAACAGATAGAGTACCGACGTCCATTGTTCCAAATACAAATTAAAGTACCCAAAATCCTTGAACAGAGAAAAATGCTAATCATGTGAGGAGTGTGATATGTCCAAAATATAAAAAAGACCATCAGACCATATCAATAAACCAACATCGCTAGTTTTGAAGGCAGAGTGATAAACATTAATCATTTTTTTTTTCACAAGAGAAAAAACGTTGTTTTGAATATATTGTATGAAGTAAAATAGTCCATGAAGTCATTACATTTTCACATCTGAAGATTGGAACCCAAATATCCATCCAGAAAAGTGGAAGTCCCACCCCAGACAATGATAGAAAAATACCCCATGTCACATACAGGGACTTGATATAAAACCCAGTAACGGTCCACATGGAGATTATCGAAAAATCTGAGAAAGCATCCAAATATTCCTGAGGCATCTATAAGAAAGTGAAATAGCAGTATGTAGAATAGTAAAGCAACAGATAGAGTACCGACGTCCATTGTTCCAAATACAAATTAAAGTACCCAAAATCCTTGAATAGAGAAAAACGCTAATCATGTGAGGAGTGTGATATGTCAAAAATATAAAAAGACCATAAGACCATATCAATAAACCAACAACATAGACCAGCATCGCTAGTTTTGAAGGCAGAGTGATAAACAATAATAATTTTTTTTTCACAAGAGAAAAAACGTTGTTTTGAATATATTATATGAAGTAAAACAGTCCATGAAATCATTACATTTTCACATCTGAAGATTGGAACCCAAATATCCATCCAGAAAAGTGGAAGTCCCACCCTAGACAGTGATAGAAAAATACCCCATGTCACATACGGGGACTTGATATAAAACCCAGTAACGGTCCACATGGAGATTATCGACAATCTGAGAAAGCATCCAAATATGCCCGAGGCATCTATAAGAAAGTGAAATAGCAGTATGTAGAATAGTAAAGCAACAGATAGAGTATCGACGTCCATTGTTCCAAAAACAAATTAAAGTACCCAAAATCCTTGAACAGAGAAAAACTCTAATCATGTGAGGAGTGTGATATGTCCAAAATATAAAAATACCATCAGACCATATCAATAAACTAGCATCGCTAGTTTTGAAGGCAGAGTGATAAACATTAATCATTTTTTTTTCACAAGAGAAAAAACGTTGTTTTGAATATATTATATGAAGTAAAACAGTCCATGAAGTCATTACATTTTCACATCTGAAGATTGGAACCCAAATATCCATCCAGAAGAGTGGAAGTCCCACCCCAGACAGTGATAGAAAAATACCCCATGTCACATACAGGGACTTGATATAAAACCCAGTAACGGTCCACATGGAGATTATCGACAATCTGAGAAAGCATCCAAATATGCACGAGGCATCTATAAGAAAGTGAAATAGCAGTATGTAGAATAGTAAAGCAACAGATAGAGTACCGACGTCCATTGTTCCAAATACAAATTAAAGTACCCAAAATCCTTGAATAGAGAAAAACGCTAATCATGTGAGGAGTGTGATATGTCAAAAATATAAAAAGACCATCAGACCATATCAATAAACCAGCATCGCTAGTTTTGAAGGCAGAGTGATAACCTATCAACACATAAAATAGTATCATAAAGCGGATATAGGAAATGTGCAGAGACATGTACTGTTGATATACACCTCACACAAAAAGCATCCATGATAGAGAAAAAATATGTATAAACCTAGGGTCGATTGTATGTTCTGGCTCGCTTGTTCCCGGAAATAAAAACCATCTGCAAAAACCCAGGCTCGCTTATAAGATCAGGCTCACTTGATTCCAAAATTGGTAACCATCTGTTGCATTCGAGATGTAAGGTTCAGGCTCGCTTGTTTACATTAGTGGCTCGCTACAGCATCCACCTTGTTCATAGCAAAAAGGTTCCTGTAGATATACAGAGAAAGAGTATAATACGTAGACCATATAAACATGGCTCTGTATTTCAAAAAACAGGTTTAAAATAGAAACAGGGCAACATTTTTTTTTCTAAGTAAATTTAATCTATTAACAGTGGGAATAAAATTACACCGAAGTCAAACACATTTCCCAGACTCATGGAAAATTTTTCATCAAAAAATCAAAAAATTAAGAAGACTGGAACGTTTAATTTACAGAATTCAAAAATATTACAAAGGTCCAGCACAGTAAAATAATCTAAAAGCAGTCCAATTAAGTGGATCGCGAAGCAAGAAAAACAAATTAACCAAACTACTCCTCCGGCTCCTCGACGATTCGGCACCATCCTTCGAAAGGTCCAGTATCACTAGGTGCTGCCTCCACAGTCATGCCACTGCTCCCCTCTTGAAGGCCCGAATGCTGGCCGACTTTTTTTGAGCTCAGACCCGTCGGACGGGTGCATTGTTCTTCCATTTGGGCCTCCTCATGGAAAACCACAGTAATTGAAGCTGTGATTCATGGGAGGTTCGGAGAGAAATTAAAGGAAAAAAGCGCAATGCGGGTCGTGGGAGAAGGTGAAGCGGTGGGGAAATGAGGAGCAGGGGAGCCCATATGGTGGCCAGATCCTAGAACCCAACCCCGCCCACTTCTAGTATCTGGATAGCGACCTGCGTGATAATCACTGGACTGGGAAGTCGACTCGGTTGAGGGGCTGGAGGGAGTGCGCAGGGGTTGACCTCTAGTGCTCCCCCTGCAGCAACGCATCCTTTGACGCAGGCAAGGCATGGGTGCAGTCTCAGCAGTGGGCACAAGAGGAGACGGAGAAGAAGAATTCCAAGAAACATAGGAAGATAGACAAGGACCAGACCGAGAGAAATGCAGATATGTAGCAAGGTCTAAGAAGAAGTTCAGCTAGCCACTTCTCCTTCTCATCATAGTGAGCAGGCAGTGTAACCTAGCAACCGGCTCGTCTGAAAAACCATAGCGAAATGCCATTTTATCGACCCGACTGTAATGCAATCGAAGGACGCCCGTCATAATTAATCTCTGATCATTAATGAGAGCCGAAGGCCGGATCATATTGGAGCATGCAGAATCGCTAACAGGAGTGGAGGTCCAATCTTGAACAGTGTTAAAACTTAATGCGATTAGATGTGAAAACCTTGGAACTTAATTGAACAGCGTTAAAACTTAATGCGATTGATATGAAATCGCCACATCCATATCCCATCGCCTTAAACGCCATCGAATGCACCCGCATCCGGGAACAGGGCAACATTTGATTGAGGACACATGGCAGAAATTGATTGGAGCAGATCTTTGTTTGGGCCGCTTGCGCAGTGGAAATCCGGACCCAAAAAATATTAGGGCAAATTTGATAAGAAATTTGCGTCACAACTCTCCCTCCGTACGCCAGCCCAACTTCGGACCTGAAAAAGATTAGGGCAGAATTCAATTGGTTTTCGCGTCACAAAATTGGCCGACGTCAACAGGCTATTTTGGAACACGAATTTGGTTTGAATTATGCTTTATCGTCGTTTGAAGTCCGGCGGGCTCGACTTAAGAACAATTTTGTTTAATCCCATATTATAAAATTTGTGTTGGTTTTCTTTGATAATACACATATTTATAATAAATCATGGGAATACCACACTAAACATGTGGAAAAGTTATATAAATTATTGAGAACAATCATTTTTATATAAAAATATCCAAATGTGCTTTTGGGAAATAAGAATTCGAGTATTTGGTTCATATTGTTTTAAAGGAAGGAGTGAAGTTGGAGCCTCAAAAGATGAAAGCTATTACAAAATGACCTATTCCTAAGAAAATCAAGGTTCTTAGAAGATTTTTTAGACTTACATGATATTATTGATAATTTGTTAAGAATTATGCATGCATTTCAAGTCCACTCACATATCTCTTGAAGAAAATATCATTTATATGGAATGATGAGGCTACTTTAGCATTCTCTCTTTTAATGGATGCCATGTCTTCTACACCAACATCGGTTGCACCTACTTTTGGTAAAACATTCATAGTAGAGTGTGAGGCACTAGGACAAGGAATTTACGTAACATTAACACAATAAGGGATATCATTGGCTTTTAAAATCAAGGAATTCAAAGAAAATATTTGGTGAAATATACGTATGCAAAATAAATGGAAGCAATATTACATGCAATAAAAAATGGGGATAGTATATCATTGGGAGGTACTTTAAATTCAAGATATACCATAATAGCATAAAGTATTTTTTGAAGCTATGATTTTCATTAGAAGATTAACAAAAATGAGGAGAAAAAATGCAAAGTTTTAATTTTGAGATAATTTGCAAAAAGGGTAAGGAAAATTTAGTACATGATGCTCTTTCTAAAATAGAAGAGACCTCAAATTTATATCCAATTACATTTTCTATTCCTAGGTGGCTAGAAGAAGCTTTCCATAATGGAAAAATGACAATAGTACTAAACAAAAACTAAAATTTATAAAGGATGGGATGAACTTTATGGAGCATTGGGAGTGAAAGAGAGATATACTTTGGTGCAAATGTAGAATATTTTTATGCATGCAAGCATATTTGAATAAACAAATATTAAGGGAGTCCCATGTCTCTCTGATGGTAGGATGCAAGGTTCCTTAAAACATCTCAAAGGATCAAAAAGTATATTTTTGGAAGGAATGAAGAAAGATATTCAAAAAATTTTAAGAGAAGGTCAGGTTTGCATAATAAATAAAAGAGAGATAGTAAAATCTCTAGGGTTACTTCAACCATTCCACATACATATTCAAAGCCTAGAAGATATATCAATAGACTTTATTACAGGGTTACTGAAATATAAAGGTAAGTATTACATTTTTGTGGTCATTTATATAGACAAATTTTGTAGATTTTTTTTGTAGAGCTCAAAGTACATAAACAACAAGCCAAGTGGCAAAAGTGTCCGTGAAATAAATTCATAGTCTTCATGGTTTTCCTAAAGTAATAGGAACAAGAAAATTTTGGAAATAATTATTTAATATGAGTGGAGAAACACTAGCTGCCATGAGTTCTACATATAAAACACAATCAAATGGTCAAACAAAAATAGTTAACAAATGTTTTTAAGGTTATCTACAATGTTACTCTTTAGAAAAGAAATCTTAATGGATGAAGTGGGTTCATCAAGGAATAATGGTAATATGATACTACCTATCACACATCTACTAAAATTTCCCCATTTAAGGCCCTTTATGGATATCCAACTCCTAGTATCTCATACTTTTTGCAAGATAAGTCCAAAGTATAGGAAACAGAGTCACATATGGAAAATACTAGTGAAACTTTGAAAATTATTATGGAAAACCTTCAAATGACATGAAACATGATAAAACAACAAGGGGAGCAACATTGAAGTGAAAGATAATTTGAGGAGGCTAATTGGGTATTTTTTAGATTATAGCATTATAAGCAGTCTTCATTCAAGAAAAAGAAGAATAAAGAATTAGCTCAAAAATGTTATGGCCCTAAATAATTATTCATAGGATTGCACAAGTGGTATAGAATTTATATTTTCCTTCTTCTTGCATTCATAAGGTTTTTCATGTATCTTGCCTAAAAAAGGTTTTGGGAAAAAATATGCCAATGTAAATAAAACTTCCAAAATTAGATGAAGAATGAAAGTTGATTCTTGAACCACAAAAAGTTATAGATAAACATTTTGTATCTCTTTGACATATAACCATTATGAAGTACCTAATCAAGTGGAATAATATTCCTCTAGAATAAGGTACATGGTAAAATGATCAATTCGTGATGAAATACCCACGGCTAAAGGGTTCGTTTGAAGTTTTGACAAAGGTTTTGTTATATGTTTATATAACGCGCGGCGGAATAGTTTTATTGTTTGTTAAGGTCCCACACAGTGATCAATTTGAAGGGCAGGTCCGAATTTCAATTAAATTCCGACCTTGCATCTCGTGCCTTTTTTCGCAACAAGAACACTGGAGATAGGGATGAAGAAAGCTCTTCCTCAAAGAGGGAATCATCAGGCGTACCAGGGCTAGGTGTCTGCATATTTGAACAAAATTAATATTATTTCAATTATGTAAATAACTAAAATACCTGAAGATAGAGCAATGTTGGAACTTTACATGTTCTTCCGCTGGCCTCTTTCCGCGATCATCTCGTCTCGGGGTTGTTCCTGTACTGCCCTGATCAGTCTGCCACATTGCAATAAAATTATAAATGTAAAAAATTGAAAACAATATCTAACTTGAAAACACAAAATGAAAACTGAAATAATTTCTAATAAGACACCGGAAGACAGAGTTAGAGTTTCAAATATGCCTTGCATTGAATTCAGTCCTAGAAACATGTCATTGCACATTAAGACACCCAAACAAGAGACGAGTTGACAATGAAGACCTTATTGAATATATTGTTGGAGCAACTTCTAGTAAACTTGTTGTGAAGACCTTGAGGACATTTTTGGAGCAAAATTGTTGAAGTTGATGGTATAGCATTGTTGGAGACGATCTTGAAGGGCCTTGAAGTGAAGCTTTTGGAGCAACTATTGAAAAATCCTTAGAGAATTTAAGTAAGGAACTTTCTATCTTCCATCACCTTTTTCCTTTCAATATCATTTAAACGATTTTGTTGATATTTAATGTTTGAAATCACGTTATAATTCCTTGATTATATGTGTTTGGGGACTTTCCCTTTGAAATTACCCAAAACTACCCTGGCAATTTTATCTTCAGGATGCATGTCTGACCCTATTGTTCAATATTTTGATTGATAGTAGTAAACATAGAGAGTTAGGGGGCTCTTCACTTGGTTTGGTTGGGCCATTAGATCCCTAAAATCTACTAGGGAGAAACCCCTTGAGTTGGAGGAGAGCTAGCCTGAAGTGAAAAGAGGTTGGTGAGGTGACAATGGGGCTATTGAATTACACATGGTATCACACTTTAGCTTTAGGAATTTATCTTGAGAAGTGCGAGATTTTGCTATATCAATTCTCAAATTGTTTACAACACTATTGTTAAGAACTAATAAGAAGTGATGTTGAGGGGTTTTTTGGTATAAGAAACAATACCATTTAAAAACTAGGGTTCTCAGTCCTTGGCATTTCTTCACCTGGGCCTAGGGGCACACAAGAATAATTTCACACTAAACCATGCAAACTTAAAAGTAACTTAAAAAATCCATAAAGTAATAATAATCATAATTCCTAATTTCCTATTGTACGATATAATGCAAATTATTCAAACATGAAGCAATGAAGACATACAATGTCTGAATTTCAAGATTGATGAACCAATACAAGAAGTTAAAAACTACAACATTGATTCAATACTCTGTGTCCTAACTCTAGGAAGGAATCTAGTTTGTACTACAGAACATGCATCGTGTATTATCAATTCTTAATTGACAACAACTAAAGGTCATCTACCTCATCAATTCCTTCCCATTTTGTGTTTTTATGTTATATTCCATATAAAAGTGTCAAATTTCTCTCAAAGTAAGCAACCACTGAATAAAATAAAAAATAGTTGAGATATGATTGAGAAATGGTCATTTATTTCTTGAAAGGATCTTCATAATTTCTTTGGTTGTTTTTCATCTCAAGAAACAAGAAATGACCTAAGAAACTATCGTGATGTAATATAAAAAAAAACACGGTGCAATGGCCATTTTCAAAGCCAAATGATGTCCATTGAGGACATGGCCTTTATTTGGTTCCTGTTTCATAGGAGTTTCGGGTAGAAATGGAACTTTGTTGTACCATTTCCAGTAGTAAAAAGGGAAAACCTTCTTTTTCCATGGGAAATAATTTACCTTTCCTTTTTCAAGATAATCTAAATCACAAAAAAATGAACTATACTGCACAAATTCTTGGATAATGTGAACGTGGAAAAGGAATACCCTACACAAGTGATGCACACATGTACATTTTAACACTAATAGATTTTTGTAGTTGAAATGCAATGCTTGTTGTCATTTAAATGTAGGGTTTTTAAAGCAGGGAGAAATAATGGCTGCCAAATTAATAAGCGTTTCTTTGGGAAAAATTTAAATCTTGTATTGGGTGATGAAGATAATAGAGGGTATCGAATCTTGATTCTTGACATCTAGAGAGAACCCTACAGCATAACACAATCCAATGGAATTGACCAAAAAAACCCAAATAGAGTCAGCCCTATTATAGGAGGAAGGGCCTGCAGTAAGAACTTACCATTTTGCAAGAACTGAGGGCGAATGCTGTTCTACAAGAGTTGAGGACGAACACTGAGGGCGAATGCAGGGCGAATGTTGTTCTGCAAGAGCTCAGAGCGAATGCTGAGGGCGAATTTTTTTCTGCAAGAGCTCAGGGCGAATGCTGAGGGCGAATGTTGTTCTGCAAGAGCTCAGGGCGAATGCTGAGGGCGAATGTTGTTCTACAAGAGCTAAGGGAGAATGCTGAGGGTGAATGTTGTTCTGCAAGAGTTGAGGGTGAATGCTGAGGGAAAATGTTGTTCTGCAAGAGCTGAGGGCGAATGCTGAGGGCGAATGTTGTTCTGCAAGAGCGGAGGACAAATGCGCGCGTGATATCAGACGTTAATGTAGCTATTGCGACGGATATAAGTTTCGTATTTTTAACAAAATCATTTTTATATAGCGCGCATATAATTTTCATATTTTTATGTATCGTGCATATAAGTGTCGTTAAACCAACGGCGGAAAAAGCGTTGCTATTGCGACGGATGCCTCCAAACGTCGCAATTGCAACACTTAGACATTGTGTCGCACTTGCGACGTTTGAAGGCATTCGTCGCAATAGCGACGCTTTGGGGCATAATGTCGCAATTGCGACGTCTTCCTCCAAACGTCACAATTGTGACACTTTTTATAAGTGTCGGTATTGCGACACTTTGCTATAAACGTCGGTATAGCGACGGTTTCAGGCGGGATTGAAAAAATTTGGGGAAATTTACGACATTTGGTCAAAAGCGTCGGAACCAAGTGTCGGAATTTCCCCAAAATGTAGTAGTGATTGTCAAAACCTATCAGATTTACATGGTTTTCTTCCGGCTCTTCAGTCTCTCTTTCCTCTTCATCTACATAGTTGTCTTGGAAAGGAGGCCTGATTTGTTCGTCATTGTCTCTTTGTCTGTTTTGAGGAGGATCTCTTCTGAAGTTTTGGTTTCAATTAATGTTTTGGGATTTGCTTTGTTTTCCCTAGGAGGTGCTCTTTCCTTCAATTTGATCCTCTCCATCATTCTTGCCATTACCCTCACTAGATTGTCAATTTTAGCATCAGAGGTGGAGGCTATGTTTTCCTCTTTGTATGTAACTTTCTTGTCTGCCCTCATCCTAGCCCTCTTCTCAATTAAATTGGCTTCTACACTCACAGCTCCCCTTTGCATGTCTTCTAAGGTTAGGGGATCTCTTTCTCTCAATTGGTAGGCCATGTCTAGATCAAAACCTTCTGGAAATCTTACTAAGGCTAGGCCCTGTGGGGGTTTCATGTGAGGTGGGAGTGCATTGTATACACTGTTGAACCTAGTGCAGTAGTCTTGGATACTTTCCTTAAAATTTATCTTAAGGTTGTTATACTATGAGAGGATTAGAAGAGGGTTTTTCTTGATCTCCCACTTGTTTATGAATGTTTGATATAGGGAAGGGAGCTCATGTATGTTGTTAGGAGTTAAGTTTTTGAACCATTTCTTTTCTTCTCCTCCTAGACTTTGGACAAACATTCTCATTATTATGGTTTCCTCTTTTATTTCTTGGTAATCAAATGCATCATTCATTTTCTCTACATGTTGTTAGGCAGTGGTAGAGTCAGCTCCAGTAAAGTGAGGGATTTTGGATTGGTAGTCATGTGGCATAGGTAGTAAAGTTTGTGGTAGTGCTAATGGGGCAAACCATGCTGCCACGATTGGAGGTAAAGGAACCCAAGTAGGGTTTGTGAGAGGTGGAGGATGAAATGGAGTGTTTTGCATAGTGGAGGTGTGAATGGGAGTGGAATATGTACTTGGACCAGCAACCTAAGATTGAGCATATTTGGAATGAAAGGAGCCAAAGTTTTGAAGAAGCTGAAAATCAGGAGGAGTGGAAGGAGAGGCTTTTATACTAGGACTCTGCTGCAAATATGTAGGCTCAAGTTCTGTCTGGTCTATCCCACTTTGAGACTTAGTTATAAAAAGGTTTCTTCTATGGTGTAAGTCAAACTAGGGATCTTTCAAGGTTGTGAGGTTTTTAGGGACGGAACTTGCTTTGTGAATGGTCCTAACAGTAGTTGAATCTTCAGTCCTAGAATTTTTCCACAATATTCTTTCTGGATCATCAACTATGGTAGGAGGGTTAGGGTCAGGGTGAGATATGGTGCTTACCCTTTGCGAAGCCATATTTCAAACTCAATAATGCAGAGAGGCTGAAATTTTAGGAGTGTCTTGAAAACAAACCTATCTGCAAGGGTACTAACTCACACAATGAGTGATTGGGTTTTAGACTATTATGACTGATTAGTGCATTCCCATGGGAGTCTATGAGAACTAGTGGAGTTAGTAGGCCTACTAGAGGCCAGTGGAGTCGAAAAGTGGATGAGGTTTACTACTTTGAGGGTTGGTTTGTTGTCCACCATAAAAAAATTCAAAAACCAATCTAGAGATGTTTTGGGTTTTCTGAGTTTCTTATGTAACACTAAGATTTCAATGACTTTTCTCTAGTTGAGTCACCATATTGCTAGTATGGTGAATCAATTAGGTATTAATATTGGCTAACACTTTATTTTCTAAGTTTGACAGGGGTTTGAGAGTTCTTAAGGTATACTTAGGATGTTACTGACTCAGAGTCCCACCGTGATCGCCATTATGTTAGGTCCCCGTAATTTGTTAGATTGGCAAGACCAAATGTCCAAGGGTAACATCAGACCAGTATTTGGAGTCCTATGACCTAACCTTCCTGGACTCAGAGAAGGCTCTCTCTATATTTGTATGAAAGGTGTAACTTGATAGCTTTTAGGTTTTGATTTTAGGCTAGTTATAAGGATTAGGGTTTGTTTGTTTTTTTGTTTGGTTGGGTAGGTTGTCAAGCAGAATAGATAAAGTGAGATAGGTTTAAACCATTGGGCTATGGAGTCTGAAAAAGGTCTTAGAAGGTACGACAATAGGTTAAGGGTGTCTTGGAGGGTAAGTATAACAAAGCCAAATGGATCTAAAATCTTATGTGAGTGAAGTGAACATTAAATTGTGAACATAGTAAATGCAAAGGGTAGTTAAGAATCCTTTGTCAAATACTTTAACAAGAATGGAATTTAAGATTACTAAGCATAAGGAAATCACCAAAGACAAGGCATACCAATAACTTATTTGACTGAACCCTAGAAAGTAAGCACTAAGACAACAATCCAGTGAATCATAGAAAGCAAGAAAATTGTAATCTTCTAGTGATTTCACCTTCAAGCTAAGAAAACATTTAAGATAAACACATAGTAGAGATCAAGAATAGGGAACTCCTAACTTCATTAATCAAACTACAAATACCTCCAAAGCAACCATTTAAGATGAGAAAAAGGGCATGGCAAATCATAAACCTCTTTAGCTAAAACCTAATCAGCAATACTTCAAAGCAAAGACCTTAGAAACAATGTTTAAGTTACTTCAAAGAGCAGGGCTAACCATGAACTACTTTGACATTGGCTTCATTAAATCATCTTTAGTATAAACAAGCATAAGTGGGACTAGAGAGCATTCAAGGATTCTCTGATCTGACCTAGCAAAGGTAAACATACAAGCAATAGTGAGCGGATAGAGCTAAGGTGCCTCTAAACAACATTTCTTAGCCTAAAATTTCGGTCCTACTGCATGAGAAAGATGAAACAAAATGATAACATAAGAAAAAAATAACTAAATAAGAAACACATCACCATTAACTATGTTCATGAATCCTGCAAGTGAGCTTGCTCCATTGTCATGCACAACAAGACATCCACAAAAACCAAAGCCAATTTCTCCAATCTTCAAGTCTATGATATTTCTTCTCAATAATCATCCAACATGTGCAATGAGGCCTCAATGCTATATTTAACTAGCAAGGAGGACCAAAACCATAAATAGGGTTTCCAAAATGTCATAAATGCATCATAAATGTTGAATTTGTCCTATGAGACCATGCAAGGCCCAAGGCACAAAATATCTAAGTTAATAAATGAAAAATAACTTCTAACACCTAAATTTGGAAAAAACTAACTTTGAGGCTCCTCAATAACTCCAAAATATCTCCAAGTGTGTTTTGTTTACTTTGCAGGAAATGGCATAGCACTGAGGTCCAAGGGCACAGCGCCTGCACCGGAAAATAAGTCATTTTGCAGCTGAGTTTCGAAGGCCTTCCCGGTGTCCAAATGAGATCCATGATAGCTCATTGGAAAGCTTGTCAAGTCTAATTTCCAAAAAAGCGTTTATTTTTCTGATTGGAATTAATTTACCAGCTCGAAAACTAAATCTCCCAAGACTGCGCAAGGTGCAGCGCCAGCTCTGAAAATAGGGCAGAAAGGTGGTTTTCTGGGTGTTGTTGGCACTTTTGGAGTACCAATTTTGCTCCAAATGAGTTGAAATTATTTGTGGATGATGTACCTGTCCTGATGAACTCAAAAATAAAAACCATTATTCAAAAGAGTGCACCAAAAAATAGCACAGATCCAGTGGTGTTGCGCCCTTGGCACTTTAAATCAGTCAAAAACCAAAATTTTCAAAAAGTTGCCAAAATCTGAATTTTCCTTGCTCATGGTGTTTTGGATGCTTGTAGGGATGCATCAGCAAGAATTTCAATGTTTTCTTTGCCTTTTTCCTCCTTGAGGGCTTTAATTTTAGCAAGGGCTCTTTTGAGCTTGGCCCCTGCAATTTGGTTTCTTAAGGCATAGTGATTTTCCATCTTCTTTTGGAGGACAAGGTCCCTCTTTGTCCTCTCAAGTTGACCCTCTAGGTGTATGTTTGCCCTCTCTAACCAAGGTTACCGATCATATTCTATCTCCATTCCAAGCAGCTCACTTGGAGTGAGTTTCTCTGCCAATGTTGTTGGGAAAAATACTGAGAGGGGGGGGTGAATCAGTATTTAGGACTTACTCAAAAATTTTTACTTTTTCTTACTTCAAAACACATACGCGACTTTCCTAAATCCAACTCGCGTATACACGCGGATATACTTAATAAAACATGTGTATGTCCAGCAATCTTATTATGCAGATAATTCTTCACTTATATCATTCCATCATTCATTCATTAGATGTTCAATAAACAGTAAGCATGTGCAGTAATAACAGAATAAACCATCACACATAAGCAACACACATGAACACCAGGATTTTAGGTGGAAACCCAAGTTGGGAGAAAACCACCGCTGCCGTTGTCTCGGCCTTCAATATTTTATTATAGAGAAAACATCTTACAACCACATGTCTTGGTGAGAACTCATACCGGCCATGACACCCTGCGAGAAAGGCTGACCTTCTCTCGTTTACCGACCTCTCTGGAAAGGGAGGGAGCTACGACCCCACACTCTCATTTACCAGCCTCTCCTGGAAGGGAGCTACGACCCCCTGCTCTCGTTTACCAGCCTCACCTGGAAGGGAGCTACAACCCCCTGACTGAATGATACAACCCTCAGCACCACCATGGACCACGTTTCAACAATTTTCACACTGGATCCAATAGCTTCAATAGAACACAACTTGCAGGCCACTTTTCATCATATTTTCAGACTGGACCCACTCCACACATTTAAGCTCAACCATACATCAAACTGAAACTTATACCCTTATCAATTCATTCAATGAATCATCAACCAATCAATCAACAACTTGATATTTTCTCAACATAGTCAGCAGCATAATCAATATTCAGAAAACCCAGATCTGTATGAATACATTATAGACAGATAGCAGTAATACAGCAGAACAGATCAGACATTTCATACCACATACCTTTAAACCTAAGCCATATGCACTTTCCTTCTTTCCTTTCACTGATCCCTTGTATTATATACGCCACAATGAATACCTTCTCATCGTGATAATATCTGAAATAACATCTCGAGCCGAGCTTCAACTGATAATGCTTTTTAATTTAATATGTCACAGATATACGTCGCTTTCCCTCAAATGAACTGATAGATTTTCGCATATTTAGAAATGCACTTTCCGTAATAGATAAATGTACTTCGATCTTCATTCTCATCTGCTACGTATTCCGCCACGCGCTCTAATCATTCCATAAACAGATCCAGAAGATACATATACATTTCAGATCTAGAGATCCATCTTCATCATTTTCTTCATAGGTGCATCATAGATTCAGATCTATCATCAAACTGTTACCCTTTCCATTCAGACATACTTCAGAGTGAAGTATACATTCAAACCCAGACTCATGCACCCTCCTTGCACAATGATTTTCTTCTCCTTATATAGATTTAGCCTTTGTCAATACCATGAGCCAAAACCACACAACTTCCGATGGTATTCCTGGACGGGACCACATAGAAAATCCAGCGCTCAATACAATGGGTCAATACCATGGTAGTTACCCCTGGTTTTATTCTTTTAGAGTGCAATTGAGCATACACGACTTGGCACGTACTTTTCCGCGTGCATACGCTACTTCCCCTAAACAAACCCGCGTATGCTTTGTGTCACACACTTTTCATCATTGTTCTGGCCCTTACTGATATTTATTTCTCTGGTAATTCTGAGCTACTTGTATAACATCAGATTTACATCATTAATAAATGCATCAAGCATCAAGAACAACTTCATTAAGTAGGTTTCCATCATCTTCATCAAGTGGGTTGCCATCAAGGACAACACTCTGCATCATATTGCCAACAATCTCCCCCTTTGGACTTGATGGCAACCACAATGGTGTTTGATCACCACAACAGATAGATACATTAAGCATAATGATATTCTTCCCCTATTCAAACACCATGTTACTCTCCCCATTTGACATCAAGGGCAAAGGGCGGATCAAAACCAATACAAGGTCTTCCTCCTCATGTAGAAAGAAGAGCGTTGTAGATCTGATGTGCATTGAAGTTACCATGCTCCCCCTGAGTTCATGCTGAATCTTAAAACAAATTTTTCAATGAAGTATATGACTCTATGATATTTCCTATCACCAAGGACTCATACTTACATCAATGATCCAACCAAGTGGATTTACATATGAGACTCAAATACCCAACCAAGTGGGTTTACACAATTTGACTCAACTACCCAACCAAGAGGGTTTACACATTTTGACTTAAGTACCCAACCAAGTGGGTTTACATATTTGATCAAGTCCTTACATGACTAAATATTACAATTTTACATCATAGGTGTGTAGTCAATTTAGCGTCATAAATTGCTAACATAAATTATCAACCAGGGCTAGTAAACTGATGAAGTGTGGTGCACTATATGTGCTTAAGTGACCTCTTCCTTACTTCGTTGTATGTGTTTTTCGTATTGTTTTTATGTAATCTAACTCCGGAGTGCTCTAACTGAATTAACATGCAACTAGTCTATGGAATTCTACAGTCTGTTTGTCCATCATGATTGGTATTTTGGAAGAGTTCCTTCTTTTGGAAGAGTTTTTATAACAATCCTGACTGTGTAATTGAGTGCAAATGCAAGCATAAAGACTGAAAGCAATGAAAAACTAAGATATCATAGCCATCTCCCACTCGTCATTATGATATTTTGGACAAGCGTTTAAGAGAAAGAACAGCGATGGTACTTAGTGAAAACACACAACTAAAACGTTCAAGATTACAGTCATGCCTTGGACATCATAAGGATCTTTTGGAAGAGTTTCTTCTTTTGGAAGAGTGTTTAGAACAAGTGTAACTGTGATAGTGAACAAAAAGAAATTACAATTAAATCCTACAACACTATAGCCATTTCCCATTCATCATTATAATCTTTTGGAAGAGCTTCTTCTTGTGGAAGAGTTAGAATGAGTATAACTACAGTAACTAATAAAAACAACTACGAATTAAACTTCTAATCCTACAATACTATAGCCATTTCCCATTCGTCATTATAATCTTTTGGAAGAGCTTCTTCTTGTGGAAGAGTTAGAATGAGTATAACTACAGTAGTTAATAAAAACAACTACAAATTCAACTTCAGAAACGTAAAGGCAACTAAGATACTCAACATGATACAACCAAATCTTTTTCATCTAATAATGATATTTTGGAAGAGCATTTTAAGAAAAAAAAGAATGATTGTAAGATGATGAGGATCTTTTAGTTAAACAAATAATGCAAGACATGAATTAAAAGCTACTTATCTAGAAAGCATGTAGAAGCCTCCTTGGATAGCAGGGGCCCTCTGCTACCAATTTGGTGAAGTCCTTCAGCTCCTTAAAGTTGTAATCAAAACATCATCAAAGAACTGAATTTATTTATTGAAAATCTCACAAATCTACATCCCATTCCGTCTTGAACTTTGTTACAAAATACTCCTATTTTCTCCTACTTCATTACTTCTTCATTATCCATGATAGGAGAAAGCTTCTCCTATTTATACAAAATATGAGGAGTCATCTCATTAATGAGAGTCCATGAATCTCTCCCTCCAACTCTAGAGTTACAATCAAAATAGGAAATGATAAGACACATGTCTTTCTAGAATTTCAACACAACTTAAGAAAGGAGACACATATCCTCTTAGTGTTTCAATACAACAAGGAAGTGAGACACATATCCTCTTAGAGTTTCAATACAACAAGGAAGTGAGACACATGTTCTCATGATCCCATGATCTTCTCCAACCAAATTCTAATTTCGCCTTAGAGTGCCACATAAGGGTCTTCTAGAAGTCTCCTTTTGACCTACACATGTCACAAAACTCACAACACATATATAGATATATGAAACTATGTTAATTTTCTAGTTTCTAATCATAAATTCACTTTAAATACATCAAATAAATAACTTTGGAAAACAAGGATCCTAACCCATATATTTATGAAAAATGGTTATTTGATGTAGGGCTTTAGGTCAGATGGCTATGAAATAAGGGCTAGATGGTTATGACATAATGGAAATATGTATGAATATAGAAAACACTTTTGAGACTCAACAATAGGTCTCAACATGACCTTTTCATCAAATTACAAATATGACTTTTTATGACCAAGACCAAAAAGACCTCAAGAGAGAGATCATATTTCAGAACCATCATAATGCCAACAATGCATTACATTGAGCAATGCTAATGCTCCCCTTGAAACTGTGCATCCAATGCATCCTTTCCATATGACCAAGGCTCCTCCTTAGCTTATGCAACCTGAAACTCTTTCAATAGCAAGTTATCAGCAACAATCTCTGCATGATCTGTCCTTATCTCTAAATCATAAGACTTCCATCTCATCCATGTGTGAAAACAAAGAATACTCTTCAGCAAAAAGCAAATAGGGCTCATCCATAATCTCATCATAAGAAACCATGTTTCATTTCATCAGCATCAGTATAACCAGATACAATGTCAAGAGTACAATCATTAGTAGTTGGACTGATGCTCCCCCTGAACCTGTGCTCCTGATCTTTAGCTTGTCATATTATTTTTCTTGTCATAAATGCATACGCTACTGTCTCCACTGTAACTTGCATGTATACGTGACTTTGCTTCATAAAACCTGCATATGGAAAGTGAAAAACTGAAAATTTCACATTCCTTCTTCTCCCCCTGAATCTGTACCACCTGTACCTGTCTTCTTTTCACATCAGATGTACTATCAAAAATAAACATAACCAGAATTATCAAAACCATCACGGGAATCACCATACATCGCTCCCCCTGTGACGATACATTACTAATCCCTATAATGTATCTCACATCACTTCTGCAGTCATTAAGACAAGTAGGCTTTAGAAGCGGATGACTGCAGTAGGGTCAATATTCCCTACGTTTCTGACCGGTCCTCCTTCTTTTTCCAACTTTGCTTGAACTTTCTTATTGTGTGCTGGAAGTTCTCCAATTTCTCAGATCTATTAATCCTGCATTCCTTTTCTACATGTCCATACTTGTTACAAGTATAGCATCTTATGTGATTAGAAAAGTAAGCATAAGGATCATAATGTGTTGTTCTATTCTTCCTTCTATTGCAATCAGTTTCTTTATGACCATACTTGCTGCATAAAAAACAATATCCCTTGAAGAAACCAAAGTACCTTTTTGTGTAGAATATGTTTGTTTGTGACTAAAACAATCTTCTTCTGCAATTGGCTGCAACATGCCCATAATTATGACATTTAAAGCATTCAACATTATTGAATGATTTCCTTTGAGTGTTCATGATTGTTGGTTGAATTCTTGTTTCTTTCAACTCTTCAGGTTTTGCATTGACATCCTTTGAATCTTTAGCACTTCCTTGTGAACTAGATTCTCCTTTAACAGTTTCATGAAAACCAAGACCAAGTTTAATAGTAGGAGACCTTTGATTACTAAGAATATTGTCCAGAATCTTAGTACTATCATGAAACCTCAAGATTTTATCCTTTTCTTCTAATTTACCTTTGAGAATGTTTACCTCAACCTCCAATTTTTGGCATTGCTTGTTCATGCTTTATTCGACCCTTTTTCCTTCTTCTACTTGATCATTTAATTTTAAAATTTCTTCCTCCAACCAATTTTCTTTTTCTTCATATGTTTGTAACAACTCTTCATTCTTCTTATTTGATTTTTCCAGATCTTCTTTGAGAGAGATGATTTCTGCTTCAAGTCCTTCCTTTTCAAATGATAGGGGTTCTTTATTCTTCTTATTTGATTTTTCCAGATCTTCTTTGAGAGAGATGATTTCTGCTTCAAGTCTTTCACTTTCATTGGTTGCATAAGCATACAACTTTTGATACTTGTCTATATGTCCATTCAGTATTTCTTTCTGTTCATTCATTCTAGAGATCATATCTTTGTAAATAGATTCTCTCTTATGAAATTGATTCCAATCATTGCTTTCATCATTGATCTTGAGATTTGCTTCTAGACTTATATTGTTACTTTCACTATCTTCACCATTTCATGCACAAGAAAGTGAATCACAAGAACCACATTCAATACCTGTTTTATCCTTTTCATTTTCTGCTGCACATGTTTTCTGAGATATCTCCTTTTGAGTAGCCTTCTTCTTTTGCTTCCTTGCCATCAGCACTAGCAGATCTTGGTCAGGATCTTCTTCATCCTCATTTGACAGTTCATCATTATCTTCATTTTCATAATAGCTCTTTCCCTTTTCAAATTGTTTCCCTTTATCATGATTTTCTTCATAAGGACATTTAACAGCATAATGACCAACTCTTCCACAATTAAAACACTTGAAGGGTAGCTTACCTTTGAATCTTCCAGTACCTGGTGTTAGACTCCTATACCAATAGGTGTCATTTTTCATGATTGACTTGATGAACTATGCAATATGTTCAAACCTTTTCTTGTTGCAAAGGTGTTCCATATTTTCAAAAAAATCAAAAAATCAAAAAATTTAAAAAATGTAAAGAGGGTATACCCTAAAAGAAAAATCAAAGGGTAAAAAGCATAAAAATGGCCAAAAAGTAAAAGAAATGAACCCCATCAAAAAGAAAGGCCAGGGAAAGTGTGCAAGTCTAAATGCGACTGCTTTTTACTCTGATGTAATAAACAAATTGTGTGCAACTTGTATTTTATGCCACAATTCATGAATAGTCAAACTGTTTAAGCTTGTCTAGTTCACTTTTAAATTTCATGTTGTAGAATAGAGAATAAATATCTGACCAAACAGTTTAATCTTGGCAGATAAGTAGATAGGTAGAGTTAATAAAAGGTGCTCAACAGTTTAATCTGAGCCCTTGGATGTAATAAGTGTAGAAATAGATAGATTTGCCATGTAAAAAGAAAAGAAGATTGATAAGGGTTTGCCAGTCTAAGTGCACCCTAATAAAGAAGAGAAAATAGTAAAGTAAAGTAGGTAGGGTAGGTAGATGATGTTGCAGAATTACATGTGATGAATGATGGCTTCAGATGTGTGAAATCTTTTACTTTCATCACAAGTGCAAAAGGTAGACATTTGACTGAAATAATTTTAAAGCAGAGCAAAGTCAAAATCATTAACTTCCCCTTTCATTTTTTCCTAAAGAATTCACTAATTTCCCTAAGCACTAAGGTATTTGAAGATTAAAGGGGCTCAAGGCATTTCCTTGACTTTTGGAGGGACCGAACCCTCGGCCCAATAATTGAAAAGACCTAAGTACTTAAAAACATTCATTATCACATTCATTCACCTTTCAAAAATCTTTTCCTAAGTAAAATCCTATTTTACTTAGGGAAATCATATATTATCTCATGAAAAGCCCTCAAAATTACTTTTTATTCTAAGTCTAAGTGATGAAAGTATTATAATGCAATTTACTTTTAAATCTTCACTTTCTTAGTTATATTTAAATACTTTGAGTTTACCTTGTCCTCTGTCATATTAACTCTAACTTATATATTAACTCCTCATGAAATCACCTTTTCCTATTATATATAATTCCTTTTATAATAATATCCCCAAAACCCATGTATTATAGCTATTTTAGCCAAAGGTATTTTATTCCCAATTTTTCAAATCAAAACCCACATTATACCCCCTTTTTGGCTAAAAAATAACTTTATAATTATCCCCGCCCCCTATGGTAAGTAAATCGACTTGGTTTATTTATCATATAATATAAAATATATATGAAAAAACTTTAAACGTATGTTTTATATGTTTAAAACAAAAATAAACCCAAAGTTTAATTAAAACTAAACTTTGGAAATAACCATCCCGCGTGCATCTTTCACCCTCGACCATCCACTGTACAAGGGATTAATTAATCCTTAAGATTAGTTAATAACCGACCCCCGCCAATCAAACACTTCCCGAAATGACTAATTAACGTTAATTACGTCAGGCCCCCGCCTGTTAAACCTCCGTCATCTCCTTGTCCCGTCAAACCGTTGGATCGACCCGCCCAAGATCAACGGCTCGCATCGATTCCGCTGGCCGTCCCTGATCTGAAAATTAACGTGCGAAATAAAAGTGGTTTTCAAATAGTGTCGTGGCCACGCGTCACTTGTTCTATGGATTCGCTGCCTCTCCGCCCAAAACCACCCTCCCTCCAAACGCGGTGCGGAGTAAACCGCTTACCACCGTTCCCCCGTGACTCACCTCCCGTACATGCAGACGTCATCCCATAAATTAATAAAAAATTCGCCCCCATTTGAATTTGCCAAATAAAACAAAAAACCCGCGTCTTTTCGTTATTTTGTACATAGTGAATGACTACAGTCTCCCATGCAACCAAATTTCAAAAATCAACTGTGAAGTCTACTAATCGTTACTTTGCTGAAGAAAATCGCAGTCCAGTGTTCAAGAGTTCATATGCTATAACCAGTACCTGTTTAATCACTGTTCAAACACCCTAGTGTTGCTCATTTTAACTTGATTGTGCATTAAAACCCTTTGTAACCCAGCTGCGCCACCTGAAACCTCTATTAACCAATTCGAGCATGGTTTACCTCTCAAAAATCATTCTAGATTCACTCCACAGACCTCTCAAAATCAAATGAAACCTTTTCGACCTCCCATGCAAACCAATTCTTTCTTAACATTTTTTTTTTTTTACAGGTGATCAGAAGACCGCATCCTTGGATAAACAGTCTTAATACTAGTCATAAGACTTGTTTACTCTAAGAGTGTTATCAAATCTATTCAAACAGAGATGGAAGATAAAACATACAGTTGAAAGACAAGCAAAGGAAATAGGATATTAAACAATTTACTGTTGAAATAGACAGTAAAAACCTAAACTACACATTGAAGGTAAAAGGACACAGTAAAGAACAGTTAAAGAGTATCGGTGGTTAAAGTGTATCAGGTAAAAGTAAGAGTGAAAGTTAAAATGAAGTTACAGAGCAGTCAAAGGTAAAACAGTAAAAGTAATTACAGAGGTAGTAAAATGGTAAAAAGAGATGAAAATACTTTCACCAACATTGAATTTTATTTAAAGTGAAAGTAAAACAGTTAAAAGAACAAAAAAGTGAAAAGATGAAAAACACAACAAGAAGGAACATTTTTGCAGAAATTTAATGTTTTAGTCATTGTATTTCAGAAACTATTGTGATCAATCCAAGATTAATTTTCAAAAACTGAAGGAGGTTTATGTTCTTAAGAGGACCATCTACAAAAACCTCTCTCACTTTTCTAACAGCTATTATGGTTTTGGAAATATTAAACAATGATGGAAAGCACTTTTTGCATAAAATACCAGTTAAGTCATCATTTTGCAGAGAATATTGTGGTAAATAAAAAATACATCATAAAAAACTGAAGGAGGTTTTTGTTCCTAAGAGACATATCTACAAAAACCTATCTCACGTTTTTAACAGTTATTTCAGAATGAGAGATACATGCACATCTTTACAGGCTATGTTTCAGACTCTGTAAAACTCTGTTTTACACATATTGTTTGCAGATCCTTTTGTGCACAACTGGAGAGGAATTTTGGGAAACTGAAAGAGGTGTATCTCACCAACATATTAATATACAATAACCTCTTTCACTTTTTACATATATATTACGGATTGAGAAATAAAAAGGTCTCATTGGACCCAAAATTTGCAGAATTGTTGGAGCAGAATTGCACAAAGAAAGGAAGCAGTTAGTGACTTGGATGCCTCATCATCAACTAAGAGTTGGATCAAATTCGAATTCTCCTCTTTGTCATCACCTATCCATACAAAATAGTTCCAAATAGATGCATTAGTTTGAGTTTCCTTTACTTAATTTCTATTTATGTAAAATAGTTGGAGAGATTTGTGAACTAATTTTGATATTTTTTTCAAGATATTTTAGTTTAGAATTTGTATAAATACTCCCTCAATTGGAGTATTGAGGGGGGATTCTACGAATTTGTTGTGACATTGATGTTTTTGGAATAAAATTGCTTTGGAGAAATTTATTTGTGGTTTGCTGGATGACTATTTGAAGCTCAGGACTTTTTGCAGGATTCATGCGTCGAATTGCAGTTCAATAAGTCTTTCTATCCTATGTTTTAAGTTTTATATCTGTTTATAATATCACTGTGTTTCCATTTCTAAGTAATTGTAATAAAAGAATAAATCAGAACTTACTTAAGTGTACTCTGATTTCTATTACAGTTATTCCAAATGTTTTCTTCCAAACTAGTTATAAGCAACGAATTCTTAACTGCTCTTGTTTCGCTGGTTTGAACATTTTGATTACTATAGTAAAGAATTCTTCACTGCTCTTTATTTGTAATCATTCCATTTCTTTCTTTTGAACATGTTGAAAGATTCTTAACTGCCTTTCATCCCTTCAAAAATCCATTCCATTCACTTTAAATTCTAAAATTGTTCTCTGTTTGGCTATCTTGCCCTGCAAAGCCATCTTGTGTGTAGAATAGTAATCCAGTAAAGCCATCCTTTGACTCCATAGCCCAATGGACTGAAAATATTCAACCTTGCCCTTAGTTGGCGGATTCCACCATTCAAACAAAATCAAAACTCTTGGACTTATAACTAGCCTAAAACTTTCTAAGAACAAAACTAAATTTGAAAGAGAGAGCCCTCTCTGGATACATATTGGCTAGATTCTGTATCTGAAGGTTGGTTTGTGGTTACCTCGGGTATACTTTCCTTTTCCACAACTTCAAGGAAAACCTGAGTGATAACACCTGGTTGGAGTCTCCTTACAAAATTTGCTTCTTCTTCTTTTGATATATAACTTGATTCCTTGACAACTTCCTTTTCTTTTCCTTTTGCACACACCTTAAAAGCAGCTTCTTTGATTTGAGAGGGACCTCCTTGTCTCATTTCATAAGCAGTCAGAATACCATGTAGTTGAACAATAGTAAGAGTTTGCAGATCTTGCCTTTCTTCAATAGTTGATACTTTTGACTCAAATTTTGAAGTCAAAGATCTTAAGACTTTTTCCACCAGAGTAGTATCGGTTATGGTTTCACCCAAACTTCTCATACGATTTACAATATCATCTAGATGTAAGAAGAAACTGGCAATACTCTCATCACTATGCATCCTTAAATTTTCATATTCAATTCTGAGAGTTTGGATTTTTGCACTTTTTACCTTTGTATCTCCTTCATAGCTCAGAATGATTTTGTCCCATATTTCTTTTGCTGAATTTAGCTGCATCACTTTAGCAAATTCTGGTTCAGACATGCTTCCTAATAATACATTGATGGCTTTGGCATTGATTTCATATTTCTTTCTTTCTGCTGCATCAGTAAGAATACTTGCCGGATACTGATAGCCTCCTTCCACGATTGCCCATACTTCTGCACCAAGACTTTGCAGATATGCTTTTGTTCGTATCTTCCAGAATAACAGATTATTTCCATTGAATAGAGGTGGCCTTATAGACATTACCCCTTCATGAATTCCCATTTCGACGGATCTCCTTCAAGCGATCAAGCTTCTGCAGAAGGACCTGCTCTGATACCAATTGTTGGGAAAAATACTGAGAGGGGGGGGGGTGAATCAGTATTTAGGACTTACTCAAAAAATTTTACTTTTTCTTACTTCAAAACACATACGCGACTTTCTTGAATCCAACTCGCGTATACACGCAGATATACTTAATAAAACATGCGTATGTCTAGCAATCTTATTATGCAGATAATTCTTCACTTATATCATTCCATCATTCATTCATTAGATGTTCAATAAACAGTAAGCATGTCAGTAATAACAGAATAAACCATCACACATAAGCAACACACATAAACACCAGGATTTTAGGTGGAAACCCAAGTCGGGAGAAAACCACCGCTGCCGTTGTCTCAGCCTTCAATATTTTATTATAGAGAAAACATCTTACAACCATGTACTGGCGCAGACTCATACCAGCACGCAGGCACCCACCTATAGAAGGCCACAACCTTCTCTCGTTTACCAGCCTCTCCTGGAAGGTAGCTACGACCCCCTACTCTCGTTTACCAGCCTCACCTGGAAGGGAGCTACGACCCCCTGCTCTCGTTTACCAGCCTCACCTGGAAGGGAGCTACAACCCCCTGACTGAAGGCTTCAACCTTCAGCACCTTTGTGGACCAAGTTTCATCAATTTTCACACTGGATCCAATAGCTTCAATAGATCACAACTTGCAGGCCACTTTTCATCATATTTTCAGACTGGACCCACTCCACACATTTAAGCTCAATCACACATCAAACTGAAACTTATACCCTTATCAATTCATTCAATGAATCATCAACCAATCAATCAACAACTTGATCTTTTCTCAACATAGTCAGCAACATAATCAATATTCAGAAAACCCAGATCTGTATGAATACATCATAGACAGATAGCTGTAATACAGCAGAACAGATCAGACATTTCATACCACATACTTCAGCAAACCCTAGTTTTCATACGCGCTTTCCTTTCACTGATCCTGCGTATATACGCACTTTAATGAATACCAACCCGCGTATACATCTACACACATTTCAGAGCTGATTTCAATTCCCGTACGTGCTTTAGCTGAATACAAGCCGCGTATATATGCACTTTCCCCTCAACGAACCTGCGTATAGATCTTCAAACATTTTAGGGCAATGCAGCTCTCCAGAACAGATAAACAGCTCAGATCTTCATTCTTTACTTCAGCACAGATTCGCCAGATCACAGATCTAATCATTCCATAAACAGATCCAGAAGATACATATACATTTCATATCTAGAGATCCCTCTTCATCATTTTCCATGAGACAACTATGTGGGTCAGATCTATCATCAAAGCACATGCCCTTTCCATTAGGACATACTTCAAAATTAGTATACATTTCAATCGGACTCTTGCACCCTCCTTGCACAATGATTTTCTTCTCCTTATATAGATTTAGCCTTTGTCAATACCATGAGCCAAAACCACACAACTTTGAGTGGTATTCACCGGGCGGATCACATAGAAAATCAGTAGCTCAGCAATACAATGGTTCAATACCATGGTAGTTACCTACTGGTTTTTATTCTTTTTAGAGTAGAAATTGAGCATACGCGACTTGGCATGGTACAAAGTTATCTTCAGTCTAAACAAACCCGCGTATGCTTTGTGTCACACACTTTTCATCATTCTTCTGGCCCTTACTGATATTTCTTTCTCTGGTACTTCTGAGCTACTTGTAGAACATCAGATTTACATAATTAATAAACACATCAAGCATCAAGAACAACTTCATTAAGTAGGTTGTCATCATCTTCATCAAGTGGGTTTCCATCAAGGACAACACTCTGCATCATATTGCCAAAAAATGTTGTTTCTTGCTCCTTCTCCCTGGCTAAGGCCTTATTTAAGCCAATTGTCCTTGGCCTCTTCCTAGGAAGCTAATATTCTTCTTATTTAGTGTCATCATAAGGGCCTAAGACCTCTTCTAGCTTTTCCCTTGTCTTTAAAGCCTCTTTCTGAGCTCTAATAGCTCTGATCTCATAGATAGCATTTTGTGTCTCCAGTTGCTTTCTTTTCAATCTCATAATAGTGAATCACATTCCTAGCCCTACCTATATTGGCTTGCAAATCTTTAATTTGGGAATCTTTGCTTTTTAGAAACATGCTTGAGATCCTTGCCTCATTTTCATCATCACTGTCAACATGAATGAGTTCAAATTCTTGTTCAATCTCATGCTGGTCTTTGTCTTTTTCATCCATGATATTTTCTTTGCCTTTGTCAAGTTGCTTAGTTGATGTAGAAGGCATGGCCGCTTGCCTCTTGAGGGCAGCAAACACATGCCTATTTCCTCTTTGGTAGGTCAAAGAAAAAGTTTCAACTTTGATCATTTTAGTGCCTTCACTATTGCTGCCATAGTGATTGTCATCATCATTGGTATCCTCACTGTCTTCATGGCTCCTATCAGCATTGTTGCTTTCTGCCTCATTGCCATTATCTGATCCACTGATTTGTGCCTCATCACTGTTATCATGGATTTTTTACCCACTTTCATCTTTACTGCTCTTTGTTTTATCACTGACAGCATCAGCATCATCATCATTATCATTTTCCTTGTCCTTGCTGCTTTCTTCTTGGCTCTTTTCCTCACTAACACTTGCATCATTACTGCCATCATTCTTACTGATTTTTGTATTGATCTCATCATCTTCATTGCTTGGTGCTTCGTCACTATTTTCAAACTCATTGGCATCTTCTTCATTTAAATTTGCACTAGCATCATATCTTTCTGACCTATTTCCTTCTTCACTGCCTTCTTCTGCCTCAAGGCTCTATGTTTTTGCCTCATTTTCATCATCTTCATTTTCCTCATCTACACTACTGCGTGTTTCATCATTATTTTCCTCACTATCATCTTGCCTTTTTTTTCCATTGATATCATCATAATTGTTATGTTCCTCACTGTGCTCTTTACTGCTTTCTGCTTCATTTTCCTCATCTTCACTGATATCTACATTTACGTTATCTCCTTAGGGTTCCATTCCTTTAATCAAAAAATCAAATATGCTTGAAAAATGGTTGATGACCTGTACTTACCCTCACCAGCGCTTGAAGAAACCTTGGAGGTAGTTTGAAAAAGTTTTGAGTTGATTTGAGTGTTGAAATGGCTTGAAAGGCCCTCCTCGCCAAAGGCGTAGTGCCTAGGTCAAACGCGCAACATTTAGTCCAGGCGCGCAGCGCCAAGGTCTCCTTGTCGGGCCTCTCAGGCAAGATCAGGAAAACACGCAGCGCTTTGCCAGGCACATAGCATCCTCTTCCAAGCATGCAGTGCCTTAAGAAAATGCATGGGAAAAAAACTACGGGCACAGCCCCTGACTCCATGCGTGTAGCATCGACATGAACGCACAACGCCACAACACTTAGCTAATTTTGTACTCGAAAAACTCACAATTTCTTTGCGCGAACGCTCTGATGACTTTTCAAGTGAAAAATGAGTAGTTGAAGTGTTGAGATGGCCTTTTATAGACTTAAGGATTTAAATTTACCTTTACAAACCTATTCTCTAATGTTTTCAAAGTCACTTCGTTTTGCCTTTCTCACTGAAATTTCTTCCCTTTTTGTTTGTAGGTTGCTGGAGTTGTGAAACTTGCTTTTTCTTTGATCTTGAAAACTTGAAATAATTATTTTGACATAGAAACAACCTTAAAATCATATTTTCTTCCTCCTTGGAGCTCAACATCATGTTTTTCATTTTTTAACTGCTACTTTGTAGGTGACTGAGATGATGAATTTTGACCTTCTTGTTCCTCCTTGAAGCTTAACAAGCTCATTAAACATATCTGGGAGGATTTCACATATCAATACCTTCAAAACTCTCCTTTACCTACACCATGGAATTCAAACTATGCCTTTTACCTTCTTTGGCCACTTCTGATTTGTAGGTGACTGAAATGATGATTTGACCTTTATTTTAATCCTGAAAACTTGACACATTCATTCTGACACAGGCGCAGCAGCCTCAAAAATATTCTTTGGATTTCACCTTAGAGTTCAACATCATGTTTTTATCCCTTCTTTGGCCACTTCTGATTTTCAGGTGACTGAAAACACTAAATTTAACTTTCCCACTGATACTCTTCACACCTTTCTCTTTGAGGAATGGCATATTTACCTTGGAAAAATTTGGGATGTTTACACACACTGGCAACTTTAGAATCTTCCTTTACCTGCACCATGGAGCTCAAACTATCTTTTGATCATTTTTGGCATGAAAAACTCCTTTTTGACAATTCTGGGATCTGATCACAGTGGCATCTTCAGAATATTTCTTTGTTGTCATCATGGAGTCCAAACCATTCTTTTCACCTTCTTTGGCCATTTTCCCAAAACTTGAGATGTTTGGAGTGCTTTCAAGACAATCATCAGTGTTGTATTCTAAGTTCTATATAGCCCTTTCAAGTTCATTCATTTATGTCCAGTTCACCTTACCCTTTTTCCTTTTTCATCAATAATATCTGAAAGAATTTTCTTCCTGTTTTGGCTTTGTGTGTCTCCTCCAAGTCATTTGCTGAAATTAGTCAGTGTTTTTGACATTTAAGTGGGTCATTCAACTCAAAATACCAATTCTCCTTTCAAGACCCACTTGTTTCCCTTTCTTTACTTGCAGTTTATGATTTGATAAGACAAACTTCTTTGAAAACTTTCTAGCAAAGGAAAAGTAGTGCCTTAAACACCTAATGATGACCTTTAACCATGTACAAACCCTAATTGACCTAGTGGGAGAATTCTTTGATCTAATCTTTGACTGAAAATTTTCTTGGAGTCTTCTAGTGTAAAAACAAAGTATTGACAAAGTGGTGTATTGAAGATCCAAATCCAATGTACTTGATTTATTTAAAGAGCCTATAGAGATAGTTTTGAGACCATCAATGCTTGAAGAACCTTATGAACATGGGGAGGAATAGGCTAATAGGTAACCCTAGTTTTAAAGTGGAGTCATGGGCAAGGGAAAAACAAAGTGATGAGGTCATAGGTAGGAAAAAAAAATATAGAGATGAGTGGCACAAGCCCATAAGGAGTTTTTTAGGGGTGGCATGGTGACCATGAAATGGCAAGGTTGATAGAATATTGAAAATTTTCCTATAAGGTTAATGAAGGCGGTGAGATTTCTAAAACTCCCAATATTCAGGAAAATTTGTTCTTAGAAATCTAGAACCAATATTTAGTCATCTACAGATAGTGAAAATTACTGATGACTAACACCATCCCTAGATCCAGGAGGAGCGGGGGCATTGAAAGGTCATGGTACAGTGCTGAGAGTCTTGGGTAGACTCAAGGAGGAGGGAGACAGTCTCCCAACATCATCATTACCCACTCTCATTTCAGATTTTGCACTGATAAAGGAGCAGCATAGGGAGGATAGCCACCTTCCAACATGCGACTTTGGCATGGGAGATGTCAAAGAGGGAGACAGCCATATGACAGATGTTCTTTTTGATAGATCATCAGCGTTGTCACTATGGAGGATAGATCCATATTGGAAATCCCAGCTGTTGGTGGATTATTCCAAGGATCTTTTTACATGCATGATACTTGATGACCAACTTCAAGAGGAGGGATATTCAATCCAAGATGAAGTCATCTATTATCATGGTAGGATCTTCTTATCTATAGCTTCCAAGATCAAGGAGAAGATACTACAAAGAGCTCATGAGGATTTTCTCTTTAGCCATACTTATTCTATGAGAGCATACCACACCATCATGGAGGGTTATACTTGGGAAGGCCTTGAAGAGGAGATATATCAGCATTTGAAAATATGCATGGACCATGTGGAGATGGGAGACATATGTAACTCTATGGAGGAGTTATCACAACCACCTCTTTCCTCTTTTGGGATGAGAGGGGATCTATTTATGGACCACTTCATTTGTATGAGTAGAAATTATGGTAAAGAACATGTTTATGTGCATGATGTTTTACTTGATGATTATTTGCATTCCTTTACCATGTATATGCAGGCCATTGCT
This sequence comes from Pinus albicaulis, assembly GCA_034641835.2. Lineage (NCBI taxonomy): Eukaryota > Viridiplantae > Streptophyta > Pinopsida > Pinales > Pinaceae > Pinus > Pinus albicaulis. The sequence continues at coordinate 455,751,520 of CM076576.1, read as the reverse complement.
CCAAGGAGGAGCATTCTTCCATATAAACTTCATGGCCAACTTTGGGCCATAAATATTGTTGAACATGGCCACTCCCTAGGAGGATATAGGGAGATGATTTACCACTCTGGGTGCACTCCAAAGGCAGCAAACATTTCTCACCTTTCCATCACTTATGAGAAAATTTTGGCAGCAAGTAAGTGGTGGGGAAACCACTTACCTTATCATTATCTGATGCAGTCAGGAGATATGCTGCACTGGTTCCACATGTGGGACTATGACCCGCCTCTATTTTTACATATTTATGTTCATATGTACTTGGTTTTGATCCCATACATAGATTATGTTCTTATTCTTTTTATGGGAATTATTGGAGGGAGGATGGGTGGAATAAATGTGCCCTTTGGTATAGAGATTCTCCATGTTCACTATGCTACATGTTTCAGGGAGGACATTGGGAAAACCATCATTGTTTCATTGGATATATTGCTTCCTTGTGGGATGAGTCATTTTCATCTGATAAGAACTTGGGAGGAGCATGTCATGGAAGGATGGATTGGGAGACACTTAGCTTATGAAGGAAGATTATCACATGGAGGTGTCACCAATGGTGGAGAAGAGTTGCATCACTCACCTTTACAGTTGCTTGAGGACAAGAAACATTTGGGAGGGGAGGACTGTAATATTCCCAATTAGCCATGAGCTAGTTGGAATATTAATTTTTTCTTTTGCTTTCTTGTTTAATGAATAAGAGGATATGGAGATCCATAAATATCCTTAATATGAATAAAATAAATGCCAATTTTAAAGGAGGACATCTTGGCAACTTAATTGAACACCCTTGTGTGTGAAAAGGGGCTAGAACACCTTGACTGGGTCAATTTTGACCAAATCAATGGCACTGTCATGGAGGAGTGGCATTCATTATGGGATAGCGCAGTTTTAGATGGAGACTCTTTACATGGAGGTAGTGCCATTAATGGATGGGGCTTAGGGTTAGAAATATCATCACTAATATAAGGAAGAGGATGGCAGCCATATTTCATTATGTTTTTGTATATGATATTTCTAAATATATGGTCTGTTTAGACATATAGCTTTCTTCATTTATTTAGATAAGATTGTAGTGTTGTTTAGCACAGGATGTTCCTGATCGGGAATCCCACCTCTATCCTTGAGAGGCCTCAAAGGAAGATTTTTCACTATACTTCCACATTCAGGCTTTAGGCCAAGCTTCATCTTTCATCTACAGCAGAGATCTTGTTGAGGGTTGTGTTGTGTTGCAGGTTGCAGTAGTGGAGAACATATTTGGGTCACTTCAGTGCTTATTTTCAGTGGAGTAGGGTTCCTTTCCATTGGGAGGATAGTAAGGAAGGCCTTTGAGCCTTATTGCAGCATTTGGCATCAAGCCACTTATTTATTTTCCCCTACAGCGCACACTACAAGGAAAAGACCCTCTAGCGGAGGTTATAAAGGAGGTTTTTAGTGTTATAAAATTGGCCAGAATTGTCAAAAAAACATTTGCTACAACATCTGTTTATGGTTATGGAGGTTTTGGCAAAGATTTTAACGAAAATTCAACACAACTAAAAAAAATGGGCGGTCGGAGGTTATTACGGATGTTTTTTTCATCAGTGTGCTACTCTAGCTTTAACGCACCAATGCGTACATACAGACGGCTCCCCAGGGTGGTCTCAGTCCAATGCACCGGGAAGTTTAGGAGTACAACCGCACAAGGCATAGTGTTGGTCATACAACACATGGGGCCATTATAATTGGTCTTGGGATTTGTGCAGTGCCCATATGTCATATCAATGCACCGGTGCGTATATGTATATAAACACATCGGTGCGTCGTATCACAGAAAGGCACGGAGATTTATAATTGGTATTGGTATTATTGTGGTGCCCATAGATCGTAAAAATTCACCAGTGCTTATAGATACGTAAATGCCCCGGTACACTGTATCACACAAACGCACCGACTTTTTAACTAGTATCGGTATTTGTGCGGTGCCCATATATCGTACAACGGCACCGGTCCATATAGACACATAAACGCACCGGTGTACAGTTACTGACACGCACCGGTTTTCATGTTGTATTTTTTAGAAACATCGACCTGTGACAATCTAATTATTGTGATTGTTTTAAATTCATTATTCATCAAAAGTCGACATATCTTATAACAATATTCATATTAATTACATCTTTATTAATGCATTTGAGTGTGATGTTTGGATTAATTTTTTATATCATATCATAATTATAATGGTTTTTTAAAATTCATTATTTATCAAAAGTCAACAAATATATATCTTATGACAATATTCATATGAATTAAAATTTTATTAGTGCATTTGAGAACGACAATAGAGAATGCAATAGAATAAATTAGAACATATTTTATGATTATATATATGTGTGTGTGTGTGTGTGTGTCCATTACATTAAACAAAATGTCTGATTTCACAGACATATATATTTCAAAAAATAAAACGCCTTGCTTTGATATCCAAACATAGTGATCATCATTCTTCGCTTGAACTGTTGTCACTACTAGAGCTACTTCCATTACTTGGGTTACTTTCAAGAATGTTTTGTTCACGGCGTTGATTTCTTTCTTCTTCTTCACCTTCCATCTACAAACATAAAAATAAAATGAAATGAGTGTATATACATTGGCGAGAATAATGAAATTTTCAATATTAAATAATATACATCAATGTAAATCGAAAAGAAAAATGACGTACCAAAGCAACAATTGACTCATAAACTATACACATTCTTTCAAAACCATGTACCATGCCATCTTTCAAAATTTCATCTGTTGGCGTAGTTCCATACTTTGTTTCCTGCAAGTTTTATACACCATAACAAATCATATATTTAATATAAAAGGTGTTTTCGTTTTATTAATTATAGATGGAAATAAGTAAAACAAGATCGATAGATGCTTACAAATTCCACAATTAATTTCTGATATGCCAACATATACTCACAACTCATATTTAACCCAATTTCAATCAATTCGTCTAATGGTTCATCTTTGTATGTTAGCACTTGTTTGAAGACATTCAATGATTTTTTTTGTAAAACAATTAAAAAAATACAAAAATGAAATCTAGTTAAGTTGTTATAAGAAAGTAAAAATTACTCACAAACTTAGAGATTAACCCTTTTCTTCCTTGTCTTCCTGTTTTATGTGCTAAATGGGTTCCATTTTCTTTTCTTTTCTGCAAGAAAATTCTTGAAAATTAATATTTAATGCTAAATTGTTTATTTATTTGACCTAATAATCGAAAAATCAATGATTACATATTACATTTGAAACAAGTTGTTGTTGAGATGGCTCCTCCTGTGATTCAATTTTATCCATTTCTTTGACCATCTCCTTGTACACCTTTTTGGACATTCCTACTGGCATATTTCTGATATCAACTCGTTCATCTTTTGATATTTTCGTAATCTTCCTGAAAATGTAACATGACAATAAAATATTTAATTTTTATATTGATATATGAAAATTAAATATAACAAAAGTTATATTTATAAATAATTCTAGGCAAACATTTAAAGGAATATTACTTTTTCATTCCTTCTTTTTTGTTTTTGTACGTTTTCTCTATTAAAAGTCTGACATGTCTTATTGACCAATTCTATGGAAACTCTTCCTGTAGTTTAGATAAAATTTGGTTCTTTGAATCATTGGATTGATTTTTGTATTGTAAGTGGAAATAATGTCTATACATCCATTCCACTAGATCCCTCAAACTTTTGTAAAATTTATTCCCCCTTTCGTTAACTACCAGCACCACTCCAGATGAGCTAAGGATAAATTCAGTTTCATTTGCATGTTCTATTTTCTTTTCTTTTCTTAGAACAACATTCCTTTTCTGAGTTGTTGGTCAATGTATAACATTAAACAGATGTGAATTAATATATTGTTTGACACATGTTATCTAATAATTTTAAGTATATTATTAATGATAATTAAAAAAAGAAACTCATATTGGATCGATAGTATTTTTTCATTCACCTGATTCATCCTTTTGCAATTTTTCCATTAATCTTTTACGCTCTTCTGGTCCTAGATCAAAAATAATCATATCGAGCTTCGTCATTTTGTGGCTCTGCATGATACACATTAAATAATACATATTAGTTAAACTTACATATAGTTCAAAAATAATATTTTTTATATAGAATTTATAAAGAACTTGCCTTTTTTTCTTTTCTTGATGTGTTATCAGTATTTTTGTTACTTGATCTCTTGTCATCCATTGCTTTATCAATCTGAAACCTGTACCATATCATTCATTAATATATTTATAAATAATTTCTCAACTTTTCAGGTACAAAATAAATCTCAAGATCGGTGCGCTTTTAATGAGGTACGCACTGCGGCTGATGCGTGGGGGTATTAAAAACACACCACAAAATAGTATAATAGACCATACAGTGCGTGGAGTATTATAAACGCACCACAAAAACAGTGTAATAGACCGTACGGTGTTATCCTCGTAAAAGGGAGCAGCGGTGCCCTATTTTAGATATGGCGCACTGATTTAGAAAAAAAAATCAATTTTTTTATTACACAGTACTTGCATGGTGTGCTGTATAATACAGTGCACCGATGCACTAGGGTACGCAGGGCGCACCGATAAAGAAAAATCCATTTTTTCCAAAAATTCACGCAATGGCCGAATGGATTGGGATCCGACTATACAATTCGTTTCATGGGTTGGATGTCAATCTAAAATGAAAAACCCTAATTATGGAATCACATAAACAAGGAGAAGAAAGGGAAAAAACAAAAAAATTAAGGGTTTAGGGTAAAAATGGATAAAACTGTAGAAAAAGTAAAAAAAATAATCAAATTTAATCACGAGATGGTTTGAAATTATGTGATACAGGGTTTGAATCACTAGAGGTTTGGTTTCTGATTGTCTGAATACTTTTGTTTGAATGTATTTCGCCGCTCCACAGTGCCCTCGTGCTCTCTTCCTCCAGGTCTGTCTCCTGCAAATATCTGGCTGAAAATTTTAGCAAAAATAGTGAAATAATGAAAAGTGTTTAGTATTTAAAGAATTATTTTATGAAATTATATTTTGGAAAATATTTTTCCGCCCATTTTTCAAATTGCCGCTTTTTTTTCACTTAAAGAAAATAGAGTCGTGTTTTTTTATTTGTGTTTATTCGTGACCGGTGCGGTAGAGTTGTGAAGCACCGGTGCATCTAAGTAATACGACGCACTACTACGTGTTATGATGATAAGCGCACCGGACTGTATAAAGTTCTTTTTTTGTATGTAAGATCATAATAAAATAATGATAATTCTAAAGTACATGAATTTATTTTCATTATTTTCTAAACTTTATTATGTTACAAAAATTCATATTATTCTAGATTTGTTGTTTTACAATTATTTGCAAATTTACAAATTTAAATATTTTAATAAAATCATTTCAAATTAATACAATTAAAATTTTACAAATATTTTACATACAATTAGAATTAGAATTAGAAAAAGTAAAAAAAACTGCAGAAAAAAAGTAAAAAAAATATTCAAATTTAATCATGAGATGGTTTGAAATTCTATGATACAGGGTTTGAATCACGAGAGGTTTGGTTTTTGATTGTCTGAATACTTCTGTTTGAACGTATTTCGCTGCTCCACATTGCCCTCGTGCTCTCTTCCTCCAGGTTTGTCTCCTGCAAATATCTGGCTGAAAATTTTAGAAAAAATAGTGAAATAATGAAAAGTGATTAGTATTTAAAGAATTATTTTATGAAATTAGATTTTCGAAATTATTTTTCCGTCCATTTTTCAAATTGCCACTTTTTTTTCACTTAAAGAAAATAGAGTTGCATTTTTTTTATTTGCATTTATTCGTGACCGGTGCGGCATAATTGTGAAGCACCGGTGCATCTAAGTAATATGACGCACTGATGTGTGTTATGATGATAAGCACACCGGACTGTATAAAGTTCTTTTTTTTTTATGTAAGATCATAATAAAATAATGATAATTCTAAAGTACATGAATTTATTTTCATTATGTTCTAAACTTTATTATGTTACAAAAATTCATATTATTCTAGATTTGATATTTTACAATTATTTGCAAATTTACAAATTTAAATATTTTAATAAAATCATTTCACATTAATACAATTAAAATTTTACAAATATTTTATATACAATTACAATTACAATTATAGTTTTAATTTTACATACAATTACATTTACATAGAATTACATTTACAATTTTACATAGAATTACATTTACAATTACAATTAAAATTTTACAAATATTTTACATACAATTACAATTACAAATACAATTACAATTTTAGAATTTTACATCAATTACAATTTTACAATTTTTCATATATACATTTACAATTAAAATTACAATTACAATCATTTCACAATAAATTAAATATTACAATTATAATTATAATTTTACATTAAATATTTTACATACAATTACAATTAAAATTACAATTACAAATACAAATACAATTTTACATACAATTTCAATTTCAATTTCAATTGCAATCATGACATAATATTTAATAAATATCATGGTCATTTCATATTAAATTAATTAATAAACATCATCACGATCATGATAACCATCGTACAAACATCATATTCGAATAAAAAACATATTCAAACATCAGATTAACATTATATATTAACATCATCACAACACAAACATCAAATATACATCACATGTCAAATAACTCATGCTATCACATATACACATCTATCTGCAAGCTAAACATTAAATGAACATATCTAACATGACCTAATAATATGCACATCATAATGATCACCAACATGTAAATTAAGTACAAATGCAACATGAACATAAAATACATGGACCATATATATATATATATAACTGAATAATGTTAAAAATATGCAACTGTAATATAAATGGCATGGATCAGCATCTGGTCATAGTACTACAACATCAATAGAAGTACAAGTGGAGATCTGCTCAGTAAATGGTGCAGCCTCGACGGTCGATGGTCGAGCCTGCTCATGATCATGACTAGTACTGATGGATGCATCAGCTGGTGGTAGTACAACATCAATATAAGAAGTAGTAGTGAAGGCCTGCTCAATCAATAGTGCAGCCTCGGCGGATGATGGTACAGCCTACTCATGATCATGACTAGTATTGATGGATGTTGCAGGCTGCTAACTAGTGGACGTGGCCGATGATCCAGCTACCTCATCTCCATGATGACTGCTAGATGCTACTAGTGGAGCCTCATGCTCATCATGCGCGGTGCGAGGTGAACGATCATGAGATGATGAGCTAATGCTCGCGGACTTTCCATCACGTGCCGTGGCTCGACTACATCTATAACGTGCAACAATCCTCCTCAGTCACGTAACAGCTGTCATAGCTCCTATGACATGTTGCATCAGGCTATAAATGTCATGCAGCATGCCTCTCCACATCCGTAATAGAGTATCATCGGCCAGTATGTCTTTGTAATGAGTAGGCCTGATGCCCGTGTCAACAATCAATGCACTAAGTTGGTTTCCCAACTCCATCCTATATCTAGTCTCAGGTCGACCACGCCTAGTAAAAGGCGGTACCGGTGCACCAACAGGAGGATGTCTCTCTACACCGGCCTCATCCTGATCATGATCCTCGGCATTAGCCATGTCTTGATCATCATCAGGATCCACACCTGGATCATGTGGTGGTTCCGGCATCTCCTTGCCATCAAAAGCGGCTAATGTCTGCAAAATATATACAAGTACACAACAATTATTAGACAATTTCATTACACAATTTAATAAAAACAAGTTAAAGAACATGTTAGAATAAATATAAATAAAATAGTAATATTACCTCTATCATCTAGCGGCTCATCATCTATGAAGAGGATATTGGCACACCCTCGCCAATCTAATCCAGCATAAGGACATGGGACCATAATGAAGGGATGCAGTTGATCATCAACACTGGCTAGTAAGTCCAGTGCATCATGCGATATCCTGGATGGAAACATAGTATCTCCCCTTTTGGGCATCATCTGCCCCCACATGTGCATCCGGGCCTCCAACATCGGCCTACGAGGTTGTCGAACAAAACTAGGCCTCATCTCTGGAACCTCTCAAAAAATAAACAAAACAGCTCTGAAGCAAAAGGGAATTTGACCCTCCCTTGTGCATGAGCACGACATCTATCTAAGACCGTACAAAACTGCCGCAAAAAAATGCCAGACCACCCGACAAGTCGTGGCTCCTATACTAAAGAATCAACATAATACAAAAGTGAGAAACTAATGTGTTTCCCATCACTGGTGTTGTGCAAAATGTTCGAAATGATAAGAGATAGGCACTGCATGTCATGTCTACCAAATGCACCTATACGTAATTGACCTCTAGGTACCTGAAAATCTGAAGGAGATAGTACATGTGCTCCAATGTATCTTTGGGAGTAAACTAACTGACTCCCTACTACAGAACCAGCTGGAACCTCTAGAAATGAGGGAAAATCCACCCCTCTCCTTGATATTCCTATAATAAAATAAATATCCGCCTGAGCGGGTGTGTACCACTGGTCAGGACCAACCTGGAAAGCCTGTCGGTGGGCATTCCACCTGCAGATAAGATATCTCAAAAACACACTATGGGCCTTTAGGGAAGTAGCCTCCTCATAAAACTTGAGGAGGCCTACCTTCCTTAGGATCCCCTAGGTATCTACTGTAATAGGGTGAGGGTATGCATCTCTCTCCATCTCTCGTGCCTCCGACTGGCGAATCATGTCATACTATTCCGCTTGTTGTTGTTGTTGTTCCTCCTCTTCTCTCTGAATCATTGACATATTAAATAATTTTTTTTTATTAAAACAGGCATGTATTTAGGAGTATACATACATACATATATATATATATATTGGAAAAAAAAAGACCTGTCGGTGCCCCACAAAAACAATCACACATCGGTTCCGGTGTGGATTCTGTTTGTAGCGCCCCGGTAGTGGTGCCCCAAATGAAATACAACGCACCGGCCTCGGTGCAGCTGAAATTTTTTCAAGAATTGTTGACTATATCTGATGTCATAATAGCAGTGCGCTGACTGAAATATACGCCTTGGAGCATATATTCATGTCAATGCACTGACTTCCTGACAATTACATAGTTGACGGTGCGGTCTTTTACCCGACCGCACCATTGACCCTTTCTGAATGCCAAATGCGGTGCGTTGACAGACTCCGAGGTAGATAATTTTGTCAACCCACTGCACTGTTATTCCCATGGTCAACGGTGCGCCTGCCTAAATGAGTGCACCACATTTATTTTTCTAATTTAAAATAATGTGGGGCGCCTTTCGATACCGCCCCGGAAACAGTGCAAATATTGTTAGCACCGGTGCCAGTGCGGCCTTTAAATTTTACAGGCAGCACCGCTATCCGGTGTGAGCCGAATGGCTCGGGCCCATCGTGGGACAAAAAAAAAATCTTTTTTAATGGTTAATTTTAAGGTTATTTCAAATTATAATCCGCTAAAAAGCTTAATTATTGAAAAACTAGAAAAATACTTGTACATTTCGCCGTCGAGGAGGCATATTGGCTGTAGAAATTGCAAAAGAAAATTTTCCCACCATTTTTCAAAATGCAAGTTGGAGAATGGTGGGCAATGCACAACAGCAGTGCGTGCAATGGGTGCAATGGGAGCATCGATGTCTGGGCGGCTCAGAGAAGGGGAAATTGCACCGATGCCTGAGAGCTCTGGAGCACTGAGGAAAGTGAAAAATGCAGTTTTTTGGCGACAATTTTTTTTTTATTTAACCTCGTTCCGGTGCGCAGGGTTTTATAGGCGCACCGGTACGCTTACTTAAAACCGCACCGGGCGGTGTCAAATTTGGCGCGATGTTTATGATGCACCGGGGCGGTTCCCTAACACCACATCGGGATGTTTCAGTTTTGGCGCGAATTTTCGATGATGCACCGGGGCGGAATATTCATAAAGCACCGGTTTTTTTGACGTAATTTTATTTATTTATTTTACGCTATTCTGATGCATGCGTTTTACAGGCACACCGGTGCGCTTGGATAAGAACACACCGACACGTTTATGTTTTATCGTGGTGTTTTATGATGCACCAACACGGAAGAGTTGTGAAGCACCAGTGCGTTACTATAAAAGGACGCCTCAGGCGGGTGTGTACGTCGCGCACGGTGTCCGGTGTGCCAATGTTTTGTGCGCACTGGGGCTTTCTATGGTAGAGCGCACCAGTAATTGAGAGCTCAAGAGCACTGAAAATGAAAAATCTGGGTTTTTTGCCGTAATTTTTTTCTTTATTTTATCCTTTTTTTATGGGTATGGTTTATAGGCGCATTGGTTCTGTTTCTTACGAACACACTGGTCGGTTTGTGTTTTGGCGTGTTGTTTTATGATGCACCGGTGTGGTTTCTAATTACCGCACCGGGCAGTTTTGGTTTTAGCGCGGTGTTTTATAATGCACCGGCAAGGAATATTTGTGAAGCACTAGTGCTCTACAATAATACGACGCAGTAGGCGGGTGTGTACGGAGTGCACGATGTCCAGTGTGCCAATGTTTTGTGTGCACCGATGCTTTCGAGTTTCAAGAGCACCGGTGCAATGTTTAATGATAAGCGCACTAAGCGAAAAACATCCGCAAAAGCCTCCACCCACCAACCTCCTTTAGTAACCTCCGCTAGAAACGGATGTATGGAGTATTTTTCTGTGGGGTTCCTCAAAAACATCTGGTAGAGGGTAATTTCCTTTTATTAGCAGTATCAGTCTAGAACTGTGTTATTTTGAGGGAGGAGTTGCAGGGTAGTTTCAGTACACCATTTGGGGAGGAAGTTTTATATAGAAGGGATCAACCTTTCATTTAGAGAGTCTATTGGAGGAGTCTATATTCTTTGGCATATCATATCAGCCACACCTTTCCAGTTTATATGTTGCAGTGAATCTTCAGCCCTAGGGCTTTGATTCCTATCTTGTATCTTGGTGTATTGTTGAAAACCCTTTTGGGGTTCTTTTCTAGAGGTTGTTTAGAGCCTTGATCTTCATTGTACATTATCTTTGAGGCATATATCAGCGCCTCATCTTTGTATGTTAATTTTTTGTAGCAGTGCACTTTATGACTGTGTTGTAGCAGTGTCTCTAGCATTTTGATATAGTAGCAGCACCTCTTATTGAGGGTTTTGTCTATTGGAGGCTTGTACTATCTTGTTGTATATTTTGTGGCTCGTTATTTTATACATATTTGCTATTGTTATGATGAATGGAAGGTCTCCATATTGGCCTCTTGTTTTGTTCTAATGTTTACATTACTATTTCCATGGTTTTTGCACTATATTCCTGCTTTTCCCATTTGGAAATATTACAAATAAAATGGGAAGAGTTTTGTGTTTGGATTATTAGTGTGTTTGACTTGATTGAGCTTGTTATTGTATATGTTTATTTTGTTTCTTGTTTCTTCTTTATTGTAGCATGCTATGTTATTTACTTAGTTTAATACATGTTATGTTGTTCCACTAACAATCTAACAAACCCATTGACCTGTTTACAGCCTCCCCTATCAAGAACAGTGTATTTCGTCCGCCCATGTGTCGAATGCACTACAACAAGAATGACGACTCCACTTATTTCTTCCTTTTAAGCTACTGGTTGTTGATTGCAAGTCATCTCTCCTACCCAAACTTGCTGCAAGATCATTCTTGCTTCCCCTTAGCACCTTTGAGTCACCCTCAGTGAGAAACTTGGCTCAGAGAAGGTGGAATTTTTAGACACTACAAATCCACGCACATTCAGCCCAGATAGATGCGTAAATTGTGGGACTGTGCGAAAATAAGCCTTGCAAAAGACGAGCACATTTTTCACTACTTTTTCTCATTTTTAGCAGTTGTAAAGTGATTGGAAACACACAATAAATTTTCTATCACTATGTTATGGTGTTTCATGACTAGTTAGGACACTTTTTGCTAAAGTTTAGCTTAGCAAATAGTTTGTTTTAATTTTAGTTTTTTATCATCACAAATCACACATAGTTTAAGTAGGGGTAAGTAAGTTGCCTTCAATCCACAAAGTCTATTTGAACAAACTAGTTCTTGGTAAAAGTGCAAGAGTTCTCCATTTGAATTATTAGTGTGTTTGACGCGATTGAGCTTGTTATTGTATATGTTTATTTTGTTTCTTGTTTCTTCTTTATTGTAGCATGCTATGTTATTTACTTAGTTTAATACATGTTATGTTGTTCCACTAACAATCTAACAAACCCATTGACATGTTTACAGCCTCCCCTATCAAGAACAGTGTATTTCGTCCGCCCATGTGTCGAATGCACTACAACAAGAATGACGACTCCACTTATTTCTTCCTTTTAAGCTACTGGTTGTTGATTGCAAGTCATCTCTCCTACCCAAACTTGCTGCAAGATCATTCTTGCTTCCCCTTAGCACCTTTGAGTCACCCTCAGTGAGAAACTTGGCTCAGAGAAGGTGGAATTTTTAGACACTACAAATCCACGCGCATTCAGCCCAGAGAGACGCGCAAATTGTGGGACTGTGCGAAAATACGCCGCACGGAAGACAATGAGCACATTTTTCAATACTTTTTCTCATTTTTAGAAGTTGTAAAGTGATTGGAAACACATAATAAATTTTCCATCACTATGTTCTGGTGTTTCATGACTGGTTAGGACACTTTTTGCTGAATTTTATCTTAGCAAATAGTTTGTTTTAATTTTAGTTTTTTATCATCACAAATCACACATAATTTAAGTAGGGGTAACTAAGTTGCCTTCAATCCACAAATTATATTTGAAAAAACTAGTTGTTGGTAAAAGACACAAAACACATAGGATAATTAGCGAAAAGTAAGTGGCCCATACATCCACGCATCTTTAGCTAGTTTTTGTTTTTTCAAATTTTTTGCAATAGTTTAGTTCAATTTTTTGCATTAGGATTCGGGACAAGGACCAAAATATCGAAAAAAATGCAAGTAATATATGCCACCCTTGCACCTCTTGGTGAGTCTGGGTATGCAAATGAAAGTTTTCTTAAGATAATTTTCCATCTCCCTATAGTGCAAAACTTAGTCTAACTAGGAAAAGTGTAAGCGGCCCATTATCCGCACATTGTTTATTTTCTGCAAGGAACAATCACACAGTGTAATTAGAGAAGGATTGTAAAGGATCACCGCATATCCATATCTTAAAACATTTGTGATTGTACACTCCAAATCACACATGAAGCATTAGTAAGCACCAGACCAAAAACCACCCATTGTGTTGGGACCTTTGTCCTCTTCTTACGTTTTCTTCACGAAGGCACACCTTAAGAAAAATAAGACTCTCTAAAACTAACCACTAATTGAACCCACTAAATTCTCCCCACAGGGGCCACAAAAGAAATTATAGTTTAGGTTAGGACCATTAGGGGTAGGCATATAATAAGGCCATGGTCATTCTACATTTTGAAACATAGATGTTGAATTTTTAGGGAGATTAAAAACTGTATATCCACCCATGGAACAGAATTCTCAAGCGCTACAGAGACCCATTTCAAAGGGGGTTAAGCTTAGGCCCAGTGCATGCGGTACTCTTTGGGGTTACCTGACCCATCTAGTGCTCGGTACTGGTAGCTGAATACCAAGAAGATCAAGACTCGAATGCTCATGTGGGATGACGGTACTTTTGTGGCCAAATCTAGCTATAGGTGATGGTGCAAGCAGTACTAGATCCTCATACCTTTACCTTAGTCGATTCTTCAGCTGTTAGAAGGAATCTCCAGTTCTTTCGGGATGTTATCCCCAATACCCATCAAAATGTATCTTCACAAGGCCCAGTTACATTTGAGAGTGTGAGGACAATTAGGTATTTTTAGGCTTTTTGAGTATCATACGTGAAACAACCAAAACCATATTTTTTCTTGCTTGATCACATAGCATTAATCTAAAGGAAAAACTTTCCTTTTATTTTTCACTTTGTTTTATGTATGTGATCATATTTTCTTTGGTAATAATCTTCCTCCTCTCATAAAACTAAAAAATATTTTCAAAATTAACTAAGTTGACACCATAACGAACCCAATGGGACCTCGTTGATCTAGACGTTTTTTGGACCTCCCCCCATTAGAGGGAGGAGTGCCAGGTCTTTCCCCATTTAGGCATCAAAGATGACACACTTCCACCCTTATTGGATCATCCTTTATCGAGTCATATTTAGTTGGAAACCCCCTAGGGTCACCCAATAGCACACCCGTGGAAACCCCAACAGGGTCACCACACACAACTCCTCCCATAACCCCCAAAGGGAAGAGGAGTGTTACCCCTCCAGGGAGTCAGCAGAACACATAGCATGGTACGTAACAGGTTAATATTCCCCAGACACCCCCCCATACATCATCACACTCAGATCCCTGTGTTTCCACAGTACACAATGGCACTCAATACTCAATTACTTTTTTTAGCATCATTAAACCTCTCAAATCTATCAAAGCTAACTAATGAACCCATTGTGCACAGCCCCAATTGGCCCCCCATGCCCACGAAGCTCCCCTCGAACATTCCAAAATTCGAAGGGAAACAAGCAGAAGACCCTAGAAATTATATAATGACTTTCCATCTATGGTGTTCATCCAATAGTATTATTGACGATACTATTCGACTGAGATTGTTTCAACGCACCCTAACCGGACCTACCGCGAAATGGTATGTGGAGCAACCTTCTACTTCACATGGAACCTTTAGTGCCCTCACTACTGTGATCCTCACATATTTTCAGTTACCCATCCACCATGATTCGAGGATGGATTTACTAACTCATTTTAGGAAAACTCCAGCTATACATATCTTGGACCATCTCCACGAATGGCGGTGATGTCGAAGTTTGTGTAAATCAAAACTCGATAATCGAGTTTTACTGAACACATTTTTGAAAAATATCATAGTAGATATTTTAAAAGATGTGGTGACCCAAGGACCTACCTCCGAGGAGGACACCATTTGTAATGCCCAACAACTCAAACTTATATACACCCAGTCAGGATACATTTACAACATCCTTCCTAATGCCCCGCGCCTGCAAACTTACAGAGAATTTCTAGGCATGAGGAATACTGCAGACGGCTTGATCAGGTCATTGACCCAAGGTCACCTAGGTAGTAGTATCTCGTACCTAGGCTACTTGTATCATTCTAACTAGAACATCACGCAACCTGGCTACCACTAGAGTCACTCTGCACCTCTGTAGAATATTACAAATAGGGTGTCATCATACCACCATCAGTAGGGAGGGTTGTACCCTCCCTCGTAGGGAACCCAGTATGTAGCTAGGAATGCTGACGGAATATATCCCCCCAGCAACCATATACCAATCAGGGACAGGGAAACCAATATTCCCCTTCCTCTGCACAAAACCCACCACTGCAAAACAATGTGTTGGTGAACTTCATGCAACCTTCTCAGGCTTAGCCATGCTAGTCTTATGACAAGGAGAATCGTAGAAATCCTCCAAATGCTGCAAGAAAAAATCCTAAAAATTAAAAAAAGGGAGACTCTGGACAGGGAGCTAGTAACCAATAATGCCCCCCGCAATCTCAGTTTGGGGGCAACCCCAACCGAAATAAAAAACAGGAGCAAAAAAAATCCCAAGGATAGAACAAGAGGGCCAGTTTGCGGACAAACCATACTTGTGCTATATGTGGTGAGTACAGCCATTACACTCATCACTGTCCCTAGCTCCCTGAACTGAAGAAACTTCAGGGTAACCATGGACAAGGGGGACCTGTAAAACAAACCATTGTAACGCAGGAGCCCTTCCCCCACCGAGGAGTGGTTAATACCCAACAGTAAAAACCACCCCCAAATGATTCCCAGAAAATCAGCCACGAAATTTACATCACTGGCGAAGAAATTTTCTTCCAGACAAGGAATTGAAACTATGACGCCCCCCCAGACACCAACTCGTCAGGGGAAAGCACGAGTGCACCTATTGCACCATTGACTATATCCAAAATACCTATTGAACCCTTACCAAAAATGGCTAAGGGTCCAACTAGGCATGTAGGACACCACTCAAAAGCCATTAGGGGAATTTTGAGGTCTAAAATGGGCCTCCTAAGAAAAATGTACAACCAAAATACACACCAATAAGATTCAATATGATGATGTCAGCCATGGGGGCTGATTCACCATTTTTGGAGTAAAAAAGTACAAATATAATAAAATAATAAAATAATAAAACTACTTTTTCAACTCTTATTTTCAACTTATCTCCCTAATTTTATACTAAAATTTCAAGCAGGAGTACTCATTGGATGAAAAATTTAATACCTCATCCAATGAGTACCCATGTTGCATACTTTCGATGAACCCTGCTACATGAAAAATGAGAAATACATGAAAAAATGTAATTTCAATCATGATTTCCATGTATTTCTCATTTTTCGTGTAGAAAGGTTCATCGAAAGTATGCAACATGGGTACTCCTTGGATGAGAAATCAAATTATGCATCCAACGAGTGTTTCCGCTCAAAATTTAAGTAAACCCATAGGGAGATAAGTTCAAAATACGAGTTCAAAAAACAGTTTTTCCTTTTTTCCCTCGAAAATTTGATGATGTAATCTAATCTTATTTTATTATTTCCACTATTATTTTATAATTTCCTTAGGAGGCCCATTTTAGACCTCAAAATTCCCCTATTGGCGGCCCACAACTACATAATCGTGGATGATTTAGCACAATCTCTCATTTCCATTTCAACTTTAGAGGTCCTACCATCGTGCCCAAAACAGGGGAAAGCCTTACTTTTTGCATTAGGCACCATTGACCCTTCCGATTTGCGCCTAATGGATTTTGACTTAGAGAAATCCACCCCTAGGCTTCCTTAATTGGTTTCCTTTCAGATACTGGTGTCAGTCCAAAATATCACTATACATCGATGTATCATTGAAAAAGGTGCATCTACATACATCATGTCCAATTCCATTTGGCAGAAGTTGCGATCACTTGAACTAAAGCCATCCAACATCATGCTTAGATCATACGATAGGTGCCCTTCTGCTCCCGTCGGTCTCTCTCAGAATTTCCCTCTTAACTTAGCCAACAAAACGGTACTCATATACATTGAAGTTTTGGACGCTCAGCTTGACTACAATATACTCCTTGGGCGGAGTTATATCTATGCCATGACTGCCATAGCCCCCTCTATTTTTCGGGTGATGATGTTCCCCCACGAGGATCGAATCATCACCGTTGACCAACTGACATACTACGATAAGAAACCCATGAAAGTTGTTGATGTCATTCTACCCTATGTAGACACAACTATAGAGTCGCTCATGTGGTACCATGAATATGGACCTGGTCAATTCAATCCATCATCTATCCTAGGATCATTCTTAGGAGATCCCCGTGTCATACAAGAAGCAATCTCAGATATCACAGGGTCACTTGTGTGCATGATGTTATCATCAAGAACCGAAACAAGACAAGAGACGGAGACTAGTAATATGGAAACCAAGGCCACTGGAATTGATTTTTTACCCTACGCCATCTCCCAAACCCCATTCTTATACCCTCAACCTAGTTTTGTGTCACATCAATTCTTGGAAATTGTAACATTGCCAAACATGTCTTTCGCAATACATGTTGTAATATCCCAAAAGGGAGAATGCAGTAATACTAAAACACAATATAAGAACTGAAACTAAGTAAACACTAAATCTAAAGACAACATCAGAATATATAGAGAAGTTGAGCCTTTTTATTAAGTGGAGGAGATTCAATTACACAATGTACAAAATATGGGGGGAATCTAGCCAAAGAGAAGGCCTAGAATCACCCTAAAAGCATGCCACAAATAGCACTGCATAACTGGAGAGCTACAGGAAGCAATACTGTGTTGTCCCCTTTGTTGATGATGTACATATAACAGCTGCAAATTGAAATGAAAATCTATGGAGCTCAGGCGCTTTGATGATGCCAAGATTCAAGATCTTTCCAATGTGATGGAAACCCAAGATAACCCAAAAAGGATTTTCCAGATCTATGAGTTTGGAAAATCACCCTCCTAGGGTTTGATCCTTTAAATACTAGGTTATGCAGATCTAAAGCTAGATCTAATCCAAAGATGGCTGCAATATGTTATACAAATAGGTCTAATCTTTGAGGGTTGATCCCTCCTTAAGATCTACAAGCTAGGAGCTTGATATCTTGTCCCTTCTTCCTCCTCCTTAAACTTGCAACAACTAAATATGCAGCTGCTACAAAAAGTGTGTTGTACAAGAGGGAGAGACTCTATTCCTGCTGAAATATGTTGCAAAAATCTCCAGGTTCATGGAAATGGTGATGGCGAGGTGAGGGGACGATCCCTCACAGGATTACTAGCTGAAATACTAGACTTCCTTCCTCCTTCGGATCTGCAATGATGGACTGCGTAATCCTTGATGGGATTACTATTGATAGGAGGTTAATAAGGTTTGGCATGATGCCAGATCTGAAATGAAGCCCTGGGAATGTTGATCTTCAAGCCTAATGTGACAAGAATAATCCTTCACCGGTTCTCTAGCTGAAATACTGAAGACAACCTCCACCTCCCAAACTAATCGTGAGAAATTGTGTAATTCTTGAAGGTAGGTGTTCTGTAGAGAATGTAAATAGTGTGGAACCAATTCTTGATGATGAATGGAAGCTCATAATAACCTTCCCAAAGTAGGCACACAAGTCCTCTAAGGGTAAGGGTGGGATTCCCGCTCGGGAACACCCTGTGCTAAAAAGCACTGTAAACTTAGCTAAACAGCATAAGAATGCATGGAGATGTTACCTGAAAAATGATGATCTAAACAGATCTTCAAATATTAAACTCAAGCATACCTCCAATGTTGCATTCATCCCCTTTATATACAAAGTGAGCCTTCCCAAGCCCTGGCCTACCTCTAAACTACGTTGTTCATGTGGACATAATCCTCCATGGTTGACTGTGTTCTCTCTCCAAGTCCTCCATCATGTCTACATGCAATGGGCACCCTCTCCATCATGTGTGCATTAAATGCATTACTTCCTCCATCACTTCATCATGAATGCCCTATTATTTTACATTAGATTCCCTCCATGATCTCAGTTGACTGCTTCAACCTCCATGATCTATCTCATTAATGAGACATGACCTCCACTCCATTCACATTAGTAGCTACTTCACTGCTCCATTATGTAGATCTATGCTTAATTAATCCACATTCACACATAAAAAGTGGATCTTATTCATCCTTAAGTATTATGGGTCCCTCCACCCTTTTATTTACTTAATTAATTAAGAAAATTAAGAACTCTAGTATTCCAAATATCATGTGAAAATTTTGTAATATTGCAGTCCTCCCTAAAAAAATGTTTCTTTTCCTCAAGCAACTGCAAAAGTAGATGCAAAACCATCCATTCCCCTCCAAATGGTATCCACATAAGGAAGGCCTCCTCCATTTTCTGCAATGTTTTATGCATGTTTGGTTCCAAAGTTGTCTCTCAATAATGCATAGAATGACCTCCAACTATATAGTTAGATGCCCTTCTCTCTCAAATAAATGCCAAATGACAACCATATGTTGTCCAAAATCATCATCAATACATGAGATACATAAAATAAAGTGGTTCTCCTCACAAATGAATAGTCTCATCTCACAAAGCATCTCTTCATCCCATGTTTCATGAAGTATATTGAGCATTGACATGCCCTCATATTTAGCCCTGTTGGCCTTCTTTGATCTAAGCATCATTCCAACATTATGCAAAATAAGAAATAGAGATATATGGGTAGACAAATATGTCAAACCATATTCTCCAATAGTAGCCACCGGAGTAAGGCCTCTTGCTACCATCCTCCATTCCCCCCATGCAAGATGGACAAGCCAAACTCCCCCAAAAGTAACCAAAACAACAAGAGATATTTTTGCCTTCTGACCTCCTCATGTGCATCATGGAGTAAAAACATATTTATAGACATGTGGAATGTCACATCAGCCCAATACAAATAAACACCATCAATACACATCATGAGAGCATCATGCCAAATTCTACATAATACAAAACACATAGACATAGTAGATGTCATGTGGTGGCCAAAATCTCTCATGGACAACCAAAATGAACATGCCTTTCTTTGCTGCATACTATCATTGAGAGACAAGGCATGAGTCAAGAAAATATGAACTATTGGGTGGTAACCATACTCACCCAAGAGTAGCCAACGCAGCCATGCCTCCTTCTTCATTACATGAGTATTACTCAAGGCATGCATCAAAGAAATAGGAGCCTTTGGGTAGTAACCAAACTCACCCAAGCTTATTTTTGGCCCATGTCATATATTTTCAAGTGGTCATGCAACCCCTTGCTTATCATTCTCACCCACTCATCCTAATGTGGATGATGAATGATGTTATGAATAAACATGATATCCTCCCTTTGTAGAATACCATCCTCCTCAAACTGATGAAGAACTTTGCACTCCATGATATGTTGAAGTGCACCTCCAATGAGATCTCTCCATGAGATTCTCTTTTCACCAATGGCCCTCCAAAACCAATGAGGTTATGGATCTGTTGCAGGTATAAGTTTCTCTTTGAGCTATGAGATGCTCATTGAGAAAGTGTCATCTAGAAAGGAGAAAAGATTCCTCATCTTAAGATGTTTACCATTTATCATCTTAACCTCCATTGCTTCATGAGTGAAGCTACCTTCAGAATGCTCCAAGAATAATAAGGCCCCTTCATTATCACTGCTACTAAGTGACAGCGTTGTATATCTTCATGGTGGAAAATATGTTGTCTCATGGCAAGGCGCAATGTTGAACTCATAGCCAGCCATTGTACATACGATCATGCTTATCCCATCTTCTGAAACTCTACACTTCAACTCAAAGGGTTGAATGTAGCTCAACAATGATGAACTCAGATAGCTCTTCATATCCTCCTTGATTAGATCAAGGGTCCTATGTGTTGTGATATGTTGCTGCTACAAATCAGCATTTTTTCTAACCCTTGGTTATGCATTGGCCCTAATGGCATGTCCCCGTAAGTTTCAATAAGATCTACTGAAACAATATGTGATGAAAGTGCATGCATACCTTGTATCAACTAATGTGTGGGAACCTCTTGCAAAACCACAAGAGTTCCTTCAACCGGGATAATGGTGTCTCCAACTACTGGTAAGAGTGATGGTTTCTCTTCTATCAATGTACCAACACTGGAATATACCTCTTCTTCTGCATGCATCTCCTGAATCATTCATGGGAATCTATTTTTCAAGAGCTCAATACTATCTTTCAAAGTTGCAAGTGTCTCTTCTCCAGATGCAAGTATTTCTGCAGCTGGTGGTGAATGTAGTGACTCCTTGTCCAAAGTGACAAGAATGACATCTTCCTTCGTTTCCTTAGGAACTGTCTCTTTGTGACACATCTCTGGTTTTCTCACATCAAACTTCTTTCTCAAATTGTGAAAGAAATATGAATATTTATTCACCTTTTCATGCTCCATGTGACCAAACCACCAATCATTGGCTTCACCTAGAAGATGAAGTGCTGCAATCTGGAAAACCTCTTTTTCAGCCACAGGGTGTAGCCTGAAAAATGTATCTAACTCTTTCCTCTAAGCCTTAACAGTGCTTGAGGAAGATCCATCAAATGTAGGAAAATAGAATCTATTGTGCCTCTTTCTTCTATTGCTTCTATAGGATCATCTTTCTTCTTTGATTTGGAAGAATTGTTGGAGAGTTAGGTTCTACTTGAATGCTCTAGACTGTGTTTTGTACTCTTCAAGATATAAACTGAGAGTCTCATGAGTCTTAGGTTCCATGTTTATTTTTTCTTCATGACTATACCATTCACCTTCTTCAAAGAAAGTGAGCATAGTAGATCTATGAGGAGATCTATGATTCTCCAGTTTTATTTTTTGCTGATAGGAAGTGCTTGGACCTTCCTCATCAAATCTTCTTCTTGGATCCTCCCTTTTCCTTTCCCTCTTTATTTGATTGACCTCTTTGGAGAGATATTTCATGTATCTAAAGAGAGGAGTGGCAAAACTACAATCCTCCTTCATGATAGATCTCATCTATATACTTCCTCTTTTGATGCAAAAGATGAAGTGCCCACAAGCTGAGCTAAAGATAATGCTCTGATACCACTGTAATATCCCAAAAGGGAGAATGCAATAATATTGAAACACAATATAAGAACTGCAACTAAGTAAACAATAAATCTAAAGGAAACATCAGAATATACAGAGAATTTGAGCCTTTTTATTAAGTGGAGGAGATTCAGTTACACAATGTACAAAATATGGGGGGAATCTAGCCAAAGAGAAGGCCTAGAATCACCCTGAAAAAACGCCACAACTAGCACTGAGTAACTGGAGAGATGCAGGAAGAAATATTGTGTTTTTCCCTTTGCTAATGATGTACATATAACATATGCAAAGGGAAATGCATATCTATGGAGCTCAGGAGCTTTGATGATGCCAAGATTCAAGATCTGGCCTATTGTCGCACATATTGTGTAGGCACCGCGACAACGGCTCAAATCGAAGGCTGTCACCTTGATCCCCAATCTCTCTATATAAGTTTTCTCCTTGCAATATAAGGGAGGTAGACCCTATTATAAATGAAGAGGAAAAAACTAGGAGACAGCTAAAACACCAAATACTTGATAAAACTAACGAGATTTCACAGATAGATTATGTTAAAACCAGTGCCTTATGGAGTCAAACAAGATCATGTTATGAAATTAAAGATAAGTATTGGGTGTATAACTGCTGCTAAATGACCAAAATGATATTCAATATAAAGTTCCATGATCATTCATTTAGATACTGAAGCAAAGCTATCATGAAACGATCATTAAGATAAATGGCAGATGCTTGAAAATTTTCTGAAATTATGATATTTCCAATTGCTTTTTTGGCGTCGTTGCCGGCGACCCATTTCTTGGGCTTTGGTTTTATGACATTCATCTCTTTATTCATCTTTCATCTCAGGTATTTGAGTTAGCTTCCTGTCCTAGTGGCAACTCCATTGGCTTCATCTTCCACAAGAACTTATACTAGAAGGCATCCAAGTAGCTTGATTAATCCTACTCCAGATCCTGAAAGGGTTTTTAGAGTCTGATTACACAAGCTCTCTTCTCGTACACTTCTTAATAATCTCGGCCAGGAAGCTCTCTCTGATATCCATTCTCTTTTTTGTGATCCACCTCAACGTGATATCATGGATTTTTTTGCCTCGTGTAATTTTGCTAGTATTCAGGGTTATCCCCATGATGTCCCTCAAATGGATAAATTACCTATCTTTCAAGGAAATGATGCAGTTAGTGTTAAATCTCATTTGTTTTCTTTCACTAACTGGTGGAATAGATTTGCAGTTGCAAATAATAATTTCGATGATGTAAAGATGAAAAATTTTGTTCTTACTTTTGGTGAGGATGTTGCTAAATGGTTTACGGAAAAACCTGATAATTAATTTGATACTTTTGAATCAATTGTAGCTATCTTTAAGGAAAAGTACGGTGATAAAAGGGAAGATAGGCATTTGGTAAGAGAGATCGGTACCATAAAAAAGAAATAAAATGAAACGATTGAAGAATTTAACAGGTGATTTAATGGTATTCTTAGAGAAATATCTCAAACTCATAAACCTCCTGATGGATCTCTTCTAAATTTTTACATTGATGCTTTTAGTTCTGATACTTCATATGAGTTCAGGCGGGCTAAAACTGCAAATTATATAGCTTGTCAATCTTTAGCTGAAGAGCTTGAAAAAGATAAAAGGGCATCTGGGAAGTCTGAAATTCCTGGTTTTGATAGGGTTTCAACTAAGTTAAAAGGACCTAAAGGTAAAGAACCTCTACAAGATGATGATGACCCTATGAAAAATTTAATGCAAAAGCTTGAAAGCATGGAGCTTAATCAAGCGAAATTAATCTCTGAACATGCTAAGGAAATAAGCACTTTACAGTCTAGGTTGGTTCAAATGGAAAGGGCTCAAACGCATAATTCCCAACCTAGGAATCATAATAATAATCGAGGAAATAATACTTGGCAGAAAAAAGGTCAATCAAGTGAGCAGAGACCTCCGAATCTGCTTGAATCTGCTAATCTGGTTGATGAAGCTCTTCCTTATTGTAGAGTTTGTGATGCTCTTCATGAAGAGGCTACTTATCCCATTGTTGAAAGAGTCATAAATAATAGAATGTTTGGGGCAAGTAATCAGATAAATGTTGTTGGTAAGGAGTTCTCTTTGTCTATGGAAGATTGGATGGAAGTTAAGGAAAATAGTCAAGATGTTAGGCCGTTCACATCTTCGCATAGTGTCAATAATTTTGATTATGAGAATGATTTGATGATTAAATTATTTGGTGAAAATCCCTCTCCTGATCAAGTCTTGGAAATTGCGAAGGACAAAGGATTAACTTATCAAAGAAGGGATAAAGAGCAAGGTCATAATCAAAATCCCCCTCGAATTTTTAATCCTAGTCCTGGTTTGGATATTGATTTGGGTGCAGGGTTGAAAAATGATAAGATCTTGGTACCTTTTACTAAGGCTAGAAAGTTTCCTAATCAGAAAGCTAAAGTTTTGGATGTTCTTGGAGTTTCACATGTTAATGTTACTCAAAATGAAACTCCTGAAGTATCTTATCAAGATGCCCCTATACATTTGCAAAAAATGGAATCAGATAACAAAGATCATCAGCCATTTTTTGTTACTTTGATGCTTAATGGTTATAAATTGAATAACTGTATGCTAGATTCTGGTGCTTCAGCTTGTGTTATGACTAAGAGGGTCATGGAACAGCTTAATTTAATAGTTTCTAGACCATATTACAACATATGTGCCATGGATTCTAAGAAAATTGAAGTTCATGGGTTGATCAAGGATTTACAAGTTCATTTATCGGTTTACCCTAATATCATGATTGTTATGGACATAGTTGTAGTTGATGTTCTGGATGCTTGGGGTATGTTGTTATCAAGAAAGTGGGCTTCTGATCTAGGAGGAATTATTCAAATGAACTGGTCTTATGCTATGATTCCTTCTCCTAGAGGCGAAGGATTTGTGAAGCTTAATAGAGAGCCTGAAAGAAGATTCCATGTGGAAGATCCTAAAAGACCTCATAATAAAATAATTAAGGAACAACCTGACATGGGGAATTATGCTATTATGTCTAATTTCATGGTTTCCTTAGATGAAAAGGTTGATGAGAAATTTGAGGACTTAAATGATCAGTTTTGGAACATGCATTTTGATGGTGCAACATCTAGGTATGGTAAGGGTGCTGGAATTATCTTGAAATATCCCCTTGGTAGTATTTTAAAGTTTGCCTATAGACTTGAGTTTGATGCAACCAATAATGTGGCTGAGTATGAGGCTTTTTTGTTGGGTTTTGAGTTGGAAAAGGCTTTAAGAATTAAGTTTCTTAGTATCAAGGGAGACTCTGATCTGGTTATCATGCAAGTTAAGAACAAGTTCACATGTAAAAATCAGAGGTTAAGGAATTATCGAAATGTTGTATGGGATGTTATGGAACACTTTGATGCTATTAACCTTGAAGTTGTCCCAAGGGAAAAGAATGCCTTAGCGGATGAGCTCATTGTGGCTGCTTCTACCTTACAATTATCTGATGAATTAATTAAGGAAAAGATAAAAATGGAAATTATTTTCAGACCGTTTGTCCCGGATAATGCAGAACATTGGCAAGTTTTTTATGATGAAAAACAAGCTATTCGTTTTCTTAATAATTTGGATGAGTTTGAAGATTTTCGGATAATTTCTAAGGAGGATGGATCTGGGGATCATGATGATATTGTAAATCCTACTCCTTGGAATATTTTTGCTTTAGAGCAACACTTTGATCGGCATGATGCTACAAAGTTGAAAGAGGAGAATAGAAGGGATCCTGGTGAATTCATTGATGTAAACCTTGGTACTTATAAGGATCCTAAGATTGTTAAAATCAGTAAAGGTACTAGTGAAGAAGAAAGGAAACAGTTAACAAATTTACTTCATGAGTACAGGGATTTTTAGCATTTTCATATGATGAGTTAAAAGGATATAGGGAAGATGTCATGCAACATATTATCCCTTTGAAAGATGATAATTCTAAACCTTTTCATCAAAATCTTAGGCAAATAAATCCTAAGTTAGCCCCTTTGGTTCAGAAAGATCTTTCGAAAATGCTCGCAGCTGGAATCATTGCTCAAACTAGACATTCAACATGGTGTTCCAACTTGGTGATTGTTAGGAAGAATAATGGTGCCATTAGACTTTGTGTTGATTTTAGAAACCTTAATCTAGCATATAAAAAGGATAATTACCCCTTTCCCAACATGGATACTATGTTGCAAAGAGTAACAGGTTCAGGAATGATGTCATTGCTAGATGGTTTTTCTGGATACAATCAAGTTTGGGTTAAAAAAGAAGATCGTCACAAAACTACATTCACCACACCATGGGGTACTTTCGAATACATTAGAATGCCTTTTGGTTTGACTAATTCTGGGGCTACTTTTCAAAGGGCTATGGATTATGCTTTTAAAGGTTTAACTGGAAAAATTATTGAAATTTATCAGGATGATCTTACTGTTTTTTCTAAAGATGGTATTACTCACATCAGTCATGTTAGGCAGGTTTTTGATAGATGTAGAGAGTTTTGGATTTCCTTGAATCCAGCTAAATCTATTTTTGGGGTAACTGAAGGGAAATTACTTGGTCACATCATCTCCAAAGATGGGATCAAGATTGATCCTGAAAGAGTTGA
Organism: Pinus albicaulis; assembly: GCA_034641835.2. Classification (NCBI taxonomy): domain Eukaryota; kingdom Viridiplantae; phylum Streptophyta; class Pinopsida; order Pinales; family Pinaceae; genus Pinus; species Pinus albicaulis. Next base: position 455,724,739 of record CM076576.1, on the reverse strand, counting down.
GGCAATCCAAAAGATTCCCCTACCTGATAAACATAAATCCCTTTAGTCTTTTCTAGGAAAACTAATTTTCTTAGAATATTTATTCCAAATTATGCAGAAATAGCTAAGCCTATTCAAAGTCTTCTTAAAAAAGATGTAAAATTTTTATGGAAAGAAGATGGTAAAAAGGCTTTTCAAGGGATTAAGGGTGCTATTTCTTAAGCTCTTGTTTTGGCGAGTCCTGATTACTCAAAGGATTTTATGATTTTCTCTTTCACTTCTGAAGATACTATTGCTGGTGTCTTGTTACAAAAGAATATGGAAGGTCACGAATAGACTATTGCTTTCATGAGTAGAGTGCTTCAAAATTCTGAATTAAAGTATGCTACTATGGAAAAGCAATCCTATGCTTTGGTTAAGTCTCTTAAGCATTTTAGGACTTATGTGGGTTATTCTAAAATTATTGCTTTCGTCCCGCATTCCGAAATTAAAGATATCTTAAATCAAACTGATTGCTTAGGGACTCGTGCTAGGTGGGTTACTAAAATTCAAGAGTATGATCTAGAGATTAGACCCACTAAGTTATTCAAAGGTCAAGGCTTAGCTGAGATGTTGACTGAAGGTAATGAAAAAGTGCTTGGTTTGATCTGTCTTAATGATGCATCTTCACATGAGCTGCAAAGGTTAGGAGAGCATGAATGGTATAAGGACATTATTTATTATTTTTTAAATCTTACATGTCCTGACCATTTAGTTGCTCATAGAAGAAGGGCTCTTAGATTAAAAGCCACTAAGTATTGCCTCATGAAGGATGGCCTTGGATGGAGAAATCTTGAGGAGATAATACTTAGGTGTGTTGATGAAATTGAGTCTAAAAAGTTGATTTCTAAGTTTCATTTAGGATTTTGTGGTGGTCATTATGCTGCTAGAACTACCACCCACAAAATTCTGAGAGCTGGTTATTTTTGGCCTTCGATTTTTTCAGATGTGCATAATTTTTTTAGAAGTTGCCAAGCCTGTCAACTATTCATTGGGAAGCAGAAGTTAGCTGCCCTGCCCCTACAACTTATGGTTGTTGAGGCACCTTTTCAACATTGGGGTCTGGATTTCATCAGGAAATTCCATGAAAATTATAGCAATGGCTACTCCTTGGTCTTAACTACGACTAATTATTTTACAAAATGGGTTAAAGCCATTCCTGCTAAGAATGCCAATGAAAAGGTCATTGTGGACTTTATTGAAAATCAAATCATTACTAGATTTGGTTTCCCTACCAAGATCACTATTGATAATTCCAAGGCTTTTAGTTCTCTTAAATTTTCATCCTTTTGTTTTAAGTATGGCATTACTTTGTCTCATTCATCTAATTACTATCCTCAGGGTAATGGCTTAGTTGAATCAAGTAATAAAAATCTTATAACCATTATCAAGAAGATAGTAGGAGATAATAAGCGATCTTGGGACAGCAAAATAAAGTATGCTTTGTGGGCAGATAGGATTACTAAAAAGAAAGCTACTAGTAAAATTCCTTTTGAATTATTTTATGGCTTGGAAGTAACTCTGCCTTTTCACCTTAAATTTCCATCTTACCAACTCCTTCAACATTTTTCTACTGATAAAGATGTTGTTCAAAATAGAATTGATCATATTGTGGAGTTGGATGAAACTCATAGGAAAGCTTTAGATAGTATGTATAAGAATCAATCTAACATTAAGAAAAGCTTTGATAAATCATCTAGATCTAGACCTTTGCAGGTTGGAGACATGGTCTTACTTTGGGACAGAAAAAATGAGAAGCCTGGAAAACACAAGAAATTTGATAGTTTGTGGCTGGGACCTTATATTATCAGAGGCATTGCTGGACCAAACTCATTCCACTTGAGCACATTGGAAGGCGAACCACTGTAGTTACCTGTGAATGGCCAATTGCTAAAGTTGTTCTTCAAAGATGACATCTGATGCCATTTGGGCATCCTCTGTATTGTATTTCTAACCCTACTCCTTGTTATTTCAGCATTTCATTTTGCAGTTAGGGTAGATTTACATTTCATGTTAAGTAGAATAATAAATAAAATAAGAGCTTCTATTTTTCATGTGCTTAATATTATATGATGATATTTGGATGGACACTACTTATGTAATTTTGTGTGTTGCTTGGATGCAGATTCTGGATTCTCACATTCCTTCAATGAAGCAACGTGTCCCCAAGTAGAGCCAGATGTTGACCACACTTTGTCAACGACCCCATAGCAGTACAACCCCATTTTTTCAAACGGGACTTATCATGCTCAAGGTCCACATCATCCAGATTTCATCGACAGACGACAGTTTTTATAAATGATGTAAACTCATTCTGCATGTAATGATGTAAATGATCTAAGTAAGACCATCAATGTATGTAACAACCTAGGTAAGCCTAGTATGTTGTTGATGATTTCTATCCTAGGAGGTTTTTGTCTCACTGATTCACGTAAGTCATCGGCAGAGTTTTTCCCTCCAGCCTCACCCCAAAGCTAGGGTGGATTTTGTCATCAGCATGCTAAGTGAGTCCTAGTGTTTTCTATCGAGTCCTTGTAAAATTAGTTTGAGCTACTTAGTCTACTAGATCATGTTTTGAGTCGCAGAATTGGGTATTTATTTGAGGGTCTATACGAGTGGGTATTCCTCCTTCATGTGTCTAAATGTATTATCTTATGTAAAGAGGGTTGGAAAAATAATTAAAATCCCCTCTCAGTCAATTAATTAAATTTTCTGGTCAATTAATTAAAAAATCAAAAGCCAAAAATTTAATTAATTTAGAGTCCTAAGTTAGGATAAAATTCTTTAAAGGCAGAATTCGTTGGTCCTTAAAAAACGTTTTTTTAAAGGCCCCGGGTCAAGGGAATTTTGAGAATTTTAAGAAATTTTGGACCCTTGGGCCTAAGTGGTTAAGTCAAAGTCAAAATTTTGGGGTAATTAACTCAAAAATAGTATTTTTGAGTTAATTAAAATGGATTTAAATCATAAATTCGTTTTTTCCTCAAAATTATAATTTCGACCATCCAGATTAAAAGATGATCAAATATTATCGACGATTGAGATTATTTTGACGTGGATCAACCGAACTAGCCGTTGGAGATTTTTTCCTATAAATTTAGAGGTCTTTGTCAGTTTTGAGTCATCCAATATTAGAATCATGCACTTGTCTTGAAAGCTCTTGTGAATTTTCTTTGATGAATAAAGCATAAAGACTTTCAGGTTACAAATTTTGATGTTCCTTCTCGGATCTATGTGGTGAACTGTCTCTAAACTTTGCTACTTTGTTTGGAATTTTTATCGTTGATGGCCTTCATGGATTAATCTGCATACAGGTATCTTGTGCATTTTTCTAGATACATAAAATGACATTTTGATTTTTCTGAAGGATCTCATGTTATTTTCTTAAATCTCTATCAATCTAAGCTTCAGATCTAAGTGTGCAGGGAAAATTTTTTAAGTTGAGCGTCTGGGGAAGTCTTCGGTTGGATCAGCCGACTCTCATAAAACATAAATCTAAAAACCTCATTATTTTTTAAACTCCAAATCTATGTTACGAAATTGGTGGTTTTGCATGGTTTTCTAGGGCTTGTGCCTCTCCCTAAAATTTTAAATCTCTAAAAACTGTGTTAAAATGGATTCGAATCTAGCCATGAGGGTCTCAGATCTGTAAATTAGTTTGTAAATTTGTAAATTTTAGGGCTGTAAGGGTTTAATCATTTTCTTGGTGTGTATATATTCAGGATCTGACTGGTTTCTTGCAGGTTATGGGTTTCAATCAGAATTTTTTTAAGATCTGAGCCAGATCCAACCCCCAAGGGCCAGATCTGGCCTCAAATTCCTACTGTGGGAAAATCTGGGCAATATTTGATTTAAGGAGCATAATACATCTGAGTTTGCAGGGAGAATTATTTTAATTTGGAAAGAGAAATTTGAATGTATTGGGTCTATCTACTGCAAAAAAAAGCTGCCACTAATCTTCGCTCCTCTGTCTAACGCCCTCTTTTCCTTGACGTTGCTTTGATTTCATTATTTAGCCATCTGATTTCTTATAATCCGCTCAGCCTTTTCCTGTGCATCCCTTTGATCTTCCATCTTCCTTACCTACATTTCTCTTTCCCTCTGTGGCCAGCTCCCTAAACGTTGTCATCTGCATCCCTCATCGATCCTTTTCATCTCTGCTGCAGCCGTCATCCTTTATCTTGTTGTGTAACCAGCTCCAAAAATAGAAGAAAAGAGATATCAACGCCTTATAAATAAGCCACTTCGAGGGGGCAACCTCAAATACATTACATAAATGAACAATTCTTGGATGATACAATTTACAAAACCTCCTTTCTATATATAGGAGTCCATGGGGCCATAATGTAATCGTAGTGGGCCACAATGTAATCCTAGCCGACCTAACAATAATAATTTAAGGGCACGATAATAACAAAATGGGGGTTACAAGGGTACAATAATAACAATAAGGGGTTTACACTAACAATAATAAGGGACTATACTAGTGATATAGGGACCTAACATGCCCCTCTCCTTGAAAAAAAGTGTTGTCCTCAACGCTTGAGTAGCTCCGGGTGCTTCTGTATAAAATTCTCATCCTCCCATGTAGAATCTTCAGTGGGTAAGTTCTTCCACTTGATGAGATACTCTGAAATTGATCGATTCCGTAGCTGTCGAGTTCTTGTTTCCATGACCGCTTCAGGTTCCAATATGATTTTCCTTCCTCATCAAGTTCTGGCAATATTGTTTGAACTGGAAGATTTTCACCTATAACCTTCTTTAAGCATGAAACATGGAAAACTGGATGCACTCGCGAAGAAGTAGGAAGCTCCAATTTGTATGCCATAGTACCAATCTTTTGCAACACCTTGTAAGGACCATAGTACTTTGGCGATAATTTATTGTCCTTCTTAGCTTGCTTGAGGGCCATTTGTTTATATGGTTGTAGCCTTAAAAATACCCAATCTCCTACATCAAAACTTCTCTCGCTGCGATGTTGATCTGCCTGTTGTTTCATTCGATTTTGTGCCGAATTCAGGTTATCCTTTAAGAGTTGGAGTACTTCTTGCTGATGCTCGATGTGATCTTCCACTGCAAGAACCTTTGAATTTTCCCTCAAATATGATGTGATGGATGGTGGATGATATCCATAAAGTGCCATAAATGGGGTCATTTTTGCTGCAGTATGGAAGGAAGTGTTATACCACCATTCAGCAAGAGGTAACCACTTGACCCATTGTGTTTGTTTATCAGATACAAAACAACGAAGATATCCTTCCAAACATTTATTTACTATCTCGGTTTGACCATCAGATTGAGGATGATAAGATGAGCTATGAGCTAACTGAGTACCCAAACAAGAAAATAACTCCGTCCAAAAATTTCCAGTAAAAATGGGATCTCTGTCGCTCACAATAACCCTTGGGCTTCCATGTAGCTTTTGAATTCTGTCCATAAATGTAGTAGCAACTATACTTGCTTTAATGGATGAGATAATGCACAAAAGTGTGCATACTTGGTAAGTCTATCAATTACCACCATGATGACACTCTTTCCTTTGGACTTAGGTAAACCTGTGATAAAATCCATTGAAATCTCCTCCCAACGTTGACTTGGAATGGATAAAGGTTGTAGAAGTCCCGAGGTCTTAATTGTCTCCAATTTATTCTGCTGGCAAACCAAACATTCCGCCACAAACTTTTGAATATCAGATTTAAGGCCATCCCAAAAAAATTCTTTCTTCACCCTGTGGTAAGTTTTTAAAAATCCTGAGTGTCCTCCTAAAGGAGAAGTGTGCAATTCCAGAAGAATCTTTTGTTTTGGTTGGGAATTCTTACAAAGATATAAGCGATCTTTGTACCATAAGGAATCATTTTTCCAACTAAATGTATCAGATGTACTAGGATCTTGCTGCAACTTTTGAATGAGTGTCTATACATCTTTGTCCTTCTTCCATTCATCTCTTGCTTCGGTTATCCAATCTGGTTGGATAATAGAAATGGCACAAAGCAATGCTTCCACCTCTTCATTCTTTCTTGAGAGTGCATCTGCAACAACATTTAGCTTCCCTTTTTTGTAGATTATTTCAAAGCCATAACCCAACATCTTTGTGACCCATTTTTTCTGCTCTTCTGAAGATAGTCTTTGTTCCAAAAAGTGTTTAAGACTATCATGATCATTTTTTACCTTGAAGTGTCTTCCCATTAGGTAAGTTCTCCATTTCTTTAGTGCATGCAGTATTGCTAACATTTCCTTCTCATAAATAGGTTTCTGTAAATACTTCCTTTGATTGGACGACTTTCAAAAGCAATGGGTCTTCCTTCCTGCATTAAAACAGCACCAATTCCATTTCCTGAGGCATCACATTCCACAATAAAGGTTTTTGTGAAGTCTGGGGTAGCTAAGACCGGTGCTAGGCACATTGCCTCTTTAAGATGTTCAAAGGCCTTAGTTGCTTCAGGAGTCCATGAAAATGCATCTTTCTTCAATAATGTTGTTAGAGGTGCTGCTATTCTCCCATAACTCTTAACAAACTTGCGATAATACCCTGTTAACTCGAGAAATCCTCGCAACTGCTTTATGGTTGTGGGGACTTTCCATTCCTTAATGGCTTTAATTTTGTTAGGGTCTACCTTAACACCCTCGTGAGATACAATATGAGCCAGATATTCCACCTCTTGTACTCCAAAGAAACATTTGGATGTTTTTGCATATAATTGTTTCTCCTGCAATAGTTTGAGCACCTTGTCAACATGTTCAACATGATCCTTCCAAGACCTGCTGTAGATTAGTATATCATCAAAAAATACTAGCTCAAATTTTCTAAGGAAGGGTTTGAAAATGGAATTCATCAACCCTTGAAATGTAGAAGGTGCATTGGTAAGGCCAAAAGGCATGACCAAAAATTCATAATGACCCTCATGAGTTCGAAATGCTGTTTTTGGAATATCTTCAGTCTTCATTCTAATTTGATGATATCCTGAACGAAGATCCAACTTGGTAAAATAAATTGCTCAATGTAATTCATCCAATAATTCATCAATCACAGGAATGGGAAATTTATCTTTAATGGTGAGCTTATTGAGCTCCCTATAATCCGGACACATTCGCCATGATCCATCCTTCTTGTGTACCAATACTACAGGAGCAAAGAAAGAAATTTGACTAGGTTGAATTATAACCACCTCTAACATTTCTGCAATCATGCATTCAATTTCGCTCTTTTGGAAGTAAGGATATCTATAAGGCCGGATGTTTGGAGGAACACTTCCTGGAATCAAATGAATAGCATGATCATGATCACGAATAGGTGGGAGTCCTTTGGGAGTTTCAAACACCTTGGAATAATTGTCCAAGACTTGTTGGAGATCTGCAGAAATAGATGATTTTGATGTTGGAACTTCTAGTGAGCATAATCGTGCAATGACGCCTCGTTGTTCTTTTTTTAGAAGCTTTGTCATGACATTAAAGCTTATTATCTTTCTCGGCTTCCCCGCAATACCCCGTAATTCAACTTCCTTTCCTTCTGAAAAAAATTTCAAGAAAAGTTCTTGAAAATTAAAAGCTACCGTCCCCAAAGATTGTAACCATTGTACTCCTAGTACAACATCAGCACCTTCCATAGGAATGGAAAGCATTGGACTAGTCAATACATATTCCCCCATGGTTAGCTTGATATTATGGCATTTACCAGAGCAATTTATAGTTCCTCCATTTGCAACCATCACTTGGCATTCTGGTGCTGGGTATAGGAAACAATTTAATTCCTTGGCTACCTTACAATGAATAAAATTATGGGTGCTACCTGAATCAATCAACACTATTACCTTTTTCTTCTTGATTTTTCCTTCTATCTTGGGAGTTTGAGGAGTGGTAATTCCTGTCGGTGCATTACACAATATGGTAGGATTCATTTCGTCCTCTTCTAGGGCTGGTTCCTGGTGTATATCCTCTTCTTGTTCATTTTCTTCTTCCTCTTCACAATCTATGTAAAATAACTTCTTCTCAGCACACTTATGACCTTTAGTGCATTTGCTATCACAACTGTAGCAAAGACCTTTTGCTCTTTTTTCTTCCAATTGTTGTGGTGTCAACCTTGTAGGTTGTGGAAATGTAGGCATAGCAACACTTCCTTCTTTATAGAATTAAGTGGTAGGCTTCCTTGTCGCCATTATTTTACATTCAAATTTTCTTGCCAACCTGAATGCCTTCTCCAATGAATCTGGTTCCAAAACGCGAACTTCATGTTGGATGTTATCCTTTAAAGTGCCTATGAAGAGATCGATCATGTGTTCCTCTGGAATATCAGTTACCCTTATATTCAATTTTTGGAAGTCCTCAATGTGCTGCCCCACTAAACCCTTTTGTTTGAGATTTATCAATTGGCTAAGAAGGTGTTGCTCTTTGTATCCTCATAATGTGCTATCATTTCCTCCGTAAAAATTGACCAAGTGACAATTTTTTTACGGGAGCAAAGCCATCGATACCATACAAATGTATTTTGTTATAAATGTAAAGTTGCAATGTGTACCTTTTGTGTGTTTTGCACGTTATGGAGATCAAAATATTGCTCCATCTGTAGTATCCATGTTACAGGATCCTTTCCATCAAACTTCCTCATATCCATTTTTGGAATATGGTGGTTCTTCCCGCCAACATTAGGGTTTATGAAATCACGATTAACATTTATTTTGTTCTCATCATGAGTTTCCTCTACTATCTTTTCACCATTAGGAAACATTTCTTGTATCAACTTTGTCAAACCTTCTATGTTTGCTTTTAGATCATTCTTCATGTTTTCCATGTTTTCTTTCATGTCATCCATCTTAGCTTCCATGCCATCCATCTTAGCTTCCACGAAAATCCATCTTAGCTTCCACGCCTTTCTTCAAACCATCCATCTTTGCTTCCACACCTTCTTCAAAACTTCCATTTCATTTTTTGTTGCTCTTTGCGAGAGTGAAATTTGTTGCACTTGCTCTTGTAATTTTGATAGATCATGTTGCTATTCTTCATCTTCATGAGTCATAGTAGAGCCTTTTGAAGGCTTAATGGGTGTTGAATTATTTTTACGGGGCATATTTTAGAACCCAATACTGATATCTATTCTACATATGCCCTTGGAATCAATTCAAATTGATTCTTTAAAAAAGACTTATGCAATTCGGAAAAAAAAAACACACACACACCTTTTTCTTTCTTTTGAGGAGCTCGATATTGAAATTAGATTATCTCTATGATTGTGGCTCTTCAATATTTGAAATTCAGCACTAACGTAGCCCTCTGAATTATCTTCTTAATGCCATAGGTCTGACCTGATTTGGATTCTCCAAGACAAAGTTATGTCCAATCTCCCACAATAACCTAATTATGGACTGGTTCAGTAGAGCGAACTTGTACGACTTTCCACGTGTCACTATTTCGTCATTGACCTCTGAAATTGATAGCCAAGAAACTAAAGTCTGTTTAATTGCAACCACTTTTTACAGAACTCCAATCCGATGCTCAGAGAGAGAGTTATTGAATTTTTCCCACGATCACCTCTTTGTGATGAAATTCGGGAGCCTGAAAAAGCACTACCTTCCACAGATCATATCTCCAAAAATGTTGCGAACCAAGATCTGAAATTTTTTGAAGAATGTCCTCAAGATTTCATCTTCTCACCCTAAAAATTTCAGATTCTGAACCTTCATAGAAAAACATTTATAGCGCAAATGCCACAATGACCTGTTTAGGAGCCTGAAAAAAGACCTAACTTCCACAGATCATATATCTGAAAATATTGTGAACCAAGCTCTGAAATTTTTAGAAAATCTTGCTTAGGATTTCGGCTTCGCACCCTAAAAATTTCAGCTTCTGAAACTTCGTAGAAAAAAATTTATAGCGAAAATGCCACGAAGACATGTTTGGAGCAGCGAAACCCTAGAATCCAAAGCTCTGATACCAAATGTTGTGTAACCAGCTCCAAAAATAGAAGAAAAGAGATATCAACGCCTTAGAAATAAGCCACTTAAAGGGGGCAACCTCTAATACATTACATAAATGAACAATTCTTGGATGATACAATTTACAAAACCTCCTTTCTATATATAGGAGTCCATGTGGCCATAATGTAATCCTAGTGGGCCACAATGTAATCCTAGCCGACCTAACAATAATAATTTAAGGGCACAATAATAACAAAATGGGGGTTACAAGGGTACAATAACAAAAATAAAGGGGTTACACTAATAACAATAAGGGACTATACTAGTAATATAGGGACCTAACATATCTTCCCACGTGATCCTTTCTCTGCAAGCGAAACCCTCTCCACGCTGATCCTCGACTACCTGCAAACACAAAACAATAAGCACAAACTCAGCCCTCCTCACATCGACTTCAGTTGACTCCTTTGCTGTCATCCTGCACCAGCATTCATCCTGTTTGATTTAGCTCAACCTATCCTCTGCCATTTGAACCCTCGATGCCCATCGAAACCTTCACGTGTCGACCTATCCTCTCTTCTGTCGTGCCTCTGGCTTCCCCGTCGACTGAGCTGTAACCTGCAAATACAACAAAACACGTGAAGTTTAACTCTTACATGTGTTAGACTTAGGTTTAGCTTTCAGTTTTAATTTAGCGTAGGTTTTTGTATTGTTCTGACTTTAGTTAGGCTTTGATTTAATTTTCGATTTGTTAGCTTTTGGTTTTAATAGTATTAAGTTTAGTTTTAGTTTGGTCAGTTTTTAATAAATTTCAATTTGTTTAACTTAGATTAGATTTAGACTTTGGCTAGCGTTAGAATTTTAGTGTATAGTTTCATTTTAGCATTAGTTTTTCATTTTGGTTCAATTTTGTTAGGCTCTAGTTAGGTTTTTATTTTAGATTTAATTTAGTTTTAATTTAATTTTAGTTTAGATTTTAAATTTGTTTTGTTTAGTTTTAGCTTTTAGATTTTAAATTTTAAGTTAATTTTAGTTTAATTTTAATTCTAGTTTTGTTTAGATTTAGATTCTAATTTTTATTTTTTATTTTTTTTAGATTAGAACTTTAATATAGATTTAGATTTCCAAATTTGAAAATATAAAAAAATATATATATAAAAATTTCAAAAAATTCTAAAAAAATTTCAAAGTCCTATAGTCAAATGAGCCTATATTTTGTTATCTAAAGTTTGGCTATGGAGCATTTTAATTTTCAAATTGGGTTATAATGGAAATATAATAATTTTGGAAATTTTTCAAGCATCTGCCATTTATCTTAATGATCGTTTCATGATAGCTTCGCTTCAGTATCTAAATGAATGATCGTGGCACTTTCTATTGAATATCATTGTGGTCATTTAGTAGCAGTTATACATCCAACACTTATCTTTAATTGCATAACGAGATCTTGTTTGACTCCATAAGGCACTGTTTTTAACATAATCAATTTGTGAAATCTCGTTATTTTTATCAAGTATTTGGTGTTTTAGCTGTGTCTCGTAGTTTTTTCCTCTTCATTTATAATAGGGTCTACCTCCCTTAGCTTGCAAGGAGACAACTTAGATAGAGATATTTGGGATCAGGGTGACAGCCCCCGATCTGAGCCATTGTCGCGGTGCCTAGACAATATGTGCGACAACATGGCCAATGTGATGGAAACCCAAGATAACCTAGAAAGGATTTTCCAGATCTATGAGTTTGGAAAATCACCCTCCTAGGGTTTGATCCTTTGACTGCTGGGTTATGCAGATCTGAAGCTAGATCTGATCCAAATATGGCTGAAATATTTTATACAAACATATCTAAGCTTTGAGGGTTGATCCCTCCTTCAGATCTACAAGCTAGGAGCTTGAGATATGTCCCTTCTTCCTCCTCCTTCAAGTTGTAGCAACTGAATATGCATATGCTACAGAAACTGCATTATAAAAGAGGGATATACTTTATGCCTGCTAAAATATGCTGCAATAAGCTCCAGGCTGATGGAAATGGTGATGGCGTGGTGAGGGGATGATCCCTCACAGGATTACTAGCTGAAATACTAGTAACTTCATTCCTCCTCCGAATCTGCAATGATGGATTGCATAATCCTTGATGGGATTACTGTTGATAGGAGGTCAATAAAGTTTGACCTGATGCCAGATCTGAAATGAAGCCCTAGGAATTTTTATCTTCAAGCCAAATGTGAAAGTAATAATCCTTCACGGGTTCTCCAGCTGAAATATTGAAGACAACCTCCACCTCCCAAACTGATCTTCAGAAATTGTGTAATTCCTGAAGGTAGGTGTTCTTGAAAGAATGGAAATAGTGTGGCCCCAATGCCTAATGATGAATGGAAGCTCAGAATAACCTTCCCAGAGTAGGCACACAAGTCCTCTAAGGGTAAGGGTGGGATTCCCGCTCGGGAACACCCTGTTCTAAACAGCACTACAAACTTAGCTAAATAGCATAATAATGCATGGAGATTTTACCTGAACAATCCTGACCTAAACAGATATTCAAATATTAAACTCAAGCATACCTCCAATGTTGCCTTCATCTCCTTTATATACAAAGTGAGCCTTCCCAATCCCTGGCCTGCCTCTAAACTGCGTTGTTCACGTGGACATAATCCTCCATGGTTGACTATGTTGTCTCTCCAATTCCTCCATCATGTCTACATGCAATGTGCACCCTCTCCATCATGTGTGTATTAAATTCACTACTTCCTCCATCACTTCATCATGAATGCCCTATGATTTTACATTAGATTCCCTCCATGATCTATCTCATTAATGAGACATGATCTCCACTCCATTCACATTAGTAGCTGCTCCACAACTCCATTATGTATATCTATGCTTAATTAATCCACATTCATGCATAAAAAGTGGATCTCATTCATCCTTAAGGATTATGGGTCCCTCCACCCTTTTATTTACTTAATTAATTAAGAAAATTAAGAACTCCAATATTCCAAATATCATGTGAAAATTTGGGAATACTACACATGTCTATTATTTGGTTCCACCAGCCATTCTAGGATGCCTTGGCATCACTTCTACAGGAGTAACCCCTATCACTCCTAAGGAGGTGACACCAGTTACGAGACTCTCGTAGTTGCGCTAGTTAAAGCAGCCAAGAAAACCAACAAAAAATGGAAGAAAATAGAAAACCCCAACATACCTAGGGCATTGCAACATTGTTCATTATGCGATATCATAGGCCATCCTACCAATATTTTCCCAAAAATTGAAACCTCTTATAAACTTTGAAATAAATGTTACACCCCAACTTCCCATAAGAAGGGACACACCATGAAAAACCAAGGGAAAAAATTACGCACCAACCACACATGTGCCATCTACAACCATTATGGGAATTACACTCATCATTGCACAGAGATGCCACAATATAGGGATGCCTTGCATGCCCTAGAGAAATCATGCCTAGAGGACAGCTCAAATTCCCCCATACAAATGGATGAGGGAGAGTTACCTTAAGTCATACTATACCTACAAGAGGCGAGGCAGTCACCTGAGAAACCACCTCCCCCTCGGTATCGCCCTCCACCTCCTATGAAACTATGTGCACTCTGTGATGAACGCAATCATTTCATTGTTGACTGTGTAGCCCTAGAGTTGTTTCATAGATGGTATCATGCTAACCCTGTATACTGTGACAGCCTACGATCAGTCCAGTATTCGTGTCGAGTGTGTTCTGACGACCACCAAGTTTGTATTGTGAAACCAGCTCCAAAAAGAGAAGAAAAGAGATATCAACGCCTTAGAAATAATCCACTTCAAGGGGGAAACCTCCAATACATTACATGAATGAACAATTCTTGGTTGATACAAATGACAAAACCTCCTTTCTATATATAGGAGTCCATGGGGCCACAATGTAATCCTAGTGGGGCTACAATGTAATCCTAGTGGGGCTACAATGTAATCCTAGTGGGGCCAGAATGTAATCCTAGCCAACCTAACAATAATAATGTAAGGGCACAATAATAACAATATGAGGGTTACAAGGGTACAACAATCATAATAAGGGGGGCTACACTAACATAATAAGGGACTACACTATTAATATAGAGACTTAACATGCCTCTCTCCTTCAAACAAGTGTTGTCCTCAACGCTTGATTATTTCTTGATGCTTTTGTATAAAATTCTCATCCTCCCATGTGGAATCTTCTACAGGAAGGTTCTTCCACTTGTTGAGATACTCTGAAATTGATCGTACTTGTCGATTTCTTGTTTCTGTGACTGCTTCAGAAATTCTTTCGATGTGATGTTGATCTTCCTGTTGTTTCATTAGATTTTGCACCAAAGTCAGGTTATCCTTTGAGAGTTGGAGAACTTGTTTTTGATGCTCGATGTGATCTTCCACTAATTTATCATCCATATTAGATATTATTTGATCCTTCAAACCATCCAACTTAGCCTCCATTTCTACTTTTAAACCATCTATGTCATCTTTGGTTTCTCTTCGTAAGATCGAAATTTTTTTCACTTGGTACCGTAATTTTGATATCTCATACTGAAATTCTTCCTCTTCATGCATCATAGTATAGCTTTTCGAGGGCTTAATGGGTATAGAATTATTTTTTGGAGGCATTATAGAACCCAATACTGATAAAAATTATAAAATATGCCCTTGGAATCACCTCAAACTACTTTTCAAACAAACGTTATGCAATTTTAAAAACCAAATACACACCTTTTATTTGCTTTTGAGGAGCTCGATATTGAAATTGACTTATCTATTTACTTGCAGATCCTCAATATCTAAAATTAGGCCCTCTAGTAGTCCTTTGAAGCTTCTTTCAAATTCCATGGGTCTAACTTGATTTGGATTCTTCAAGGCAAAGTTATGTCCAATCTCCCACAATGACCTAATTATGGACTGGTTTAGTAGAGTGAACTTGTACGACTTGCCACGTGTCATTGTTTACTCCTTTGGCTCTAAAATTTATAGATAGGAAACTTCAGTCTATGTACTTCCAATCACTTTTTATAGAATTCCAATCCGATGCTCAGAGAGAGATTTATGAAGATTTTCTCATGATCACCTCTTTGAGATGAAATTTGGGATCCTGCAAAAGACCTAACTTCCACACACCATATCTACTAAAATATTGCGAACCAAGCTCTGAAATTTTGAAAAGATGTTCCTCAGGATTTCTTTTTCGTTCTCTAAAAACTTCAACTTCTGAAACCTCATGGAAAAAAAATTATAGCGCAAATTCCATAATGACCTGTTTAGGTTATATTCAGGGGCCTGCAAAAGCCCTAACTTCCACAAATCATATCTCCAAAAATATTGCGAACTAAGATCTGAAATTTTGCGACGATGTTTCTCAGGAATTTGGCTTCGCGCTCTAAAAATTTCAACTTCTAAACCTTCGTAGAAAAAAATTTATAGCTAAAATTCCACGATGACCGGTTTGGAGCAGTGAAAATCAGAGCATGGTTCAACCCTTGGACTGGATGGGTGGTGTGTTTTTCATGCTTTTGTTGATTGCTTATGTGTTTCTTATACCTATGTGTATATTTTTATTGCATCCATGTTGTATTGGCCATGGTGGCAGTGGTGCCTCCATGGCAGGGCTAATGATGTTGTGATTGTGTGTGGTCAAGTTGCATTGGTATGATTATGAATTAGGTCATGTTGTGTATTTTGTATGGTTATAAATCTATGAATGGACTCCAACTAGAGTGATTTTTATGCGCTATTATGCCATGTGTTATGAGTTTAGATACTATTATGATTTTCTATATACATGTATTATGTTGATTGGTTGATCTTGTAGGATGTATCCTCCCCAAATTATACTAAGGTACGTTAGTTTATTATTATTTGGTTTAGATGACATATTATTCTTGTTAGGAAGAAATATCAACATGGATATAAATATGGTAGATTGCAAGGACTCTCCCTATGAGTCATATGAGCAATAGGGTGGGCACCCTTCTGATTTTCCAAACACATTGGAAGCCTAACAGAAGAAATAAGGAGTTGTAAGGCATAGACATCATGATCATCATCGATACCATATTTACAGAAGGAGTGACAAGGGATACTTTCTAGATGAATTCAAAAAAACTACCTACTTTTGATGGAGACTTGAAGAAACCGGAAGATGCAGAGGCTTGGATACTTGGGATCAACAAATACTTAGAATTTCATGAGTACACAGAAAACATGAAGGTTGGTATTGTTATCTTCAGTTTTGAACGTAAAGTATAAATATAGTGGGAAGATGTGAAGTGGGTTACATACATAAAAATCGAGGAATTGAGTTGGCATGAGTTCAAAAGGCTCTTGAGGAAGAAGTACTTATTGGAGAGGTACTACAACAACAAGGCCAAAGAATTATATGATCTAAAGATGGGATCAATGACATATGAGAAGTACACGACAAATTTCTTGGAGCTATTGAGGTATGTACCATTCTTGGAGCTATTGAGCTATTGTTGTTTACACTTGTAGATTCAATGTTTGTGACATGTTTGAAAAAATTCTTGTCATCGCTGGGGTGGTCCAGATGAATTCTTGTTGATGTGATCGTTATTTTTCATGAGGTTTTGGGAAGTGAATTAGGCTCTGGGCCTCAAAAGGTGGCTCAAATATCAGAGATGCCGGCACATAACTGAGTTTTTGGGGCCTTGGACGCTGGCATGTAGTGTTGTGCATGCAACTATAGCCTCCTAGCCCTTGAAATGTAGTGTTATTTCAGCAACTTTGGCTCAAAGGGGGTTAAAATGTTAATGTCACCTAGGAGTATGTTAGGTCCCTATATTACTAGTATAGTCCCTTATTTTTATTAGTGTAACCCCCTTATTGTTATTATTGTCCACTTGTAACCCTCATTTTGTTATTACTGTGCCCTTAAATTATTATTGTTAGGTCGGCTAGGATTACATTGTGGCCCACTAGGATTACATTATGGCCACATGGACTCCTATATATAGAAAGGAGGTTTTGTAAATTGTATCATCCAAGAATTGTTCATTTATGTAATGTACTGGAGGTTTCCCCCTCAAAGTGGCTTATTTCTAAGGCGTTGATATCTCTTTTCTTCTATTTTTGGAGCTGGTTACACAACATTTGGTATCAGAGCTTTGGATTCTAGGGTTTTGCTGCTCCAAACAGGTCATCGTGGAATTTTTGCTATAATTTCTTTTCTACGAAGTTTCAGAAGTTGAAATTTTTAGGGTGCGAAGCCGAAATCCAGAGGAACATCGTCAAAAAATTTCAGAGCTGGGTTCGCAATATTTTTGGAGATATGATCTGTGGACGTTAGGTCTTTTTTTAGGCTCCTAAATAGGTCATCATGGAATTTGCACTATAAATTTTGTTCTAAGCTAAAAATTTTAGGGTGCGAAGCTGAAATCCTAAGGAAAACCTTCAAAAAATTTCAGAGCTTGGTTCACAACATTTTCGGAGATATGATCTGTGGAAGGTAGTGCTTTTTCAGGCTCCTGAATTTCATCTCAAAGAGATGATCGTGGGAAAATATTCATAACTCTCTCTCTGAGCATCAGATTGGAGTGCCGTAAAAAGTGGTCGCAAGTACACAGACTGTAGTTTCTTTTCTATCAATTTCAGAGCCGAAGAACAAAACAATGATATGTGGCAAGTCGTACAAGTTCACTCTACTGAACCACTCCATAATTAGGTCATTGTGGGAGATTGGACACAACTTTGTCTTAGAGAATCCAAATCAGGTCAGACCTGTGGCATTCGAAATATAATTCAGAGGGCTATGTTGGTACTGAAATTCAAATATTGAAGTGCTGCAATCACAGAGATAATCCAATTTCAATATCGAGCTCCTCAAAAGCAAGAAAAAGGTGTGTATTTCTTTTTCGAATTGCATGAGTCTTGTTTGAAGAATCAACTTGAATTGATTCCAAGGGCATATTGTAGAATAGATATCAGTATTGGGTTCTAAAATATGCCCCGTAAAAATAATTCAACACCCATTAAGCCTACATAAGGCTCTACTATGACTCATGAAGATGAATAATTGCAAAATGATCTATCAAAATTACAAGAGCAAGTGCAACAAATTTCACTCTCGCAAAGAGCAACAAAAAATGAAATGGAAGTTTTGAAGAAAGGTGTGGAAGCGAAGATGGACGGTTTGAAGAAAGGCGTGGAAGCTAAGATGGATGGCATGGAAGCTGGCATGGAAGCTAAGATGGATGACATGAAAGACAACATGGAAAACAACATGGAAAACATGAAGAATGATCTAAAAGCAGACATCGAAGGTTTGACAAAGTTGATACAAGAAATGTTTCCTAATAGTGAAAAGATAGTAGAAGAACCTCATGATGAGAACAAAATAAATGTTAATCGTGATTTCATAAACTCCAATGTTGGCGGGAAGAACCACCATATTCCAAAAATGGATATGAGGAAGTTTGATGGAAAGGATCCTGTAACATGGATACTACAGATGGAGCAATATTTTGATCTCCATAACGTGCAAAACACACAAAAGGTACGCATTGCAACTTGACATTTAGAACAAAATACATTTGTATGGTATCGATGGCTTTGCTCCCGTAAAAAAATTGTCACTTGGTCAATTTTTACAGAGGAAATGATAGCACATTATGAGGATACAAAGAGCAACACCTTCTTTAGCCAATTGATAAATCTCAAACAAAAGGGTTTAGTGGGGCAGCATATTGAGGACTTCCAAAAATTGAATATAAGGGTAACTGATATTCCAGAGGAACATAGGATCGACCTCTTCATAGGCACTTTAAAGGATAACATCCAACATGAAGTTCGCGTTTTGGAACTGGATTCATGGAGAAGGCATTCAGGTTGGCAAGAAAATTTGAATGTAAAATAATGGCGACAAGGAAGCCTACCACTCAATTATATAAAGAAGGAAGTGTTGCTACACCTAGATTTCCACAACCTACAAGGTTGACACCACAAAAATTGGAAGAAAAAAGAGCAAAAGGGCTTTGCTATAGTTGTGATAGGAAATACACTAAAGGTCATAAGTGTGCTGAGAAGAAATTATTTTACATAGATTGTGAAGAGGAAGAATAAAATGAACAAGAAGAGGATATACACCAAGAACCAGCCCTAGAAGAGGAAGAAATGAATCCGACCATATCGTGTAATGCACTGGCAGGAATTACCACTCCTCAAACTCTCAAGATAGAAGGACATATCAAGAAGAAAAAGGTAATAGTGTTGATTGATTCAGGGAGCACCCATAATTTTATTCATTGTAAGGTAGCCAAGGAATTAAATTGTTTCTTATACCCAGCACCAGAATGTCAAGTGATGGTTGCAAATGGAGGAACTATCAATTGCTCTGGAAAATTCCATAATATCAAGCTAACCATGGGGGAATATGTATTGACTAGTCCAATGCTTTCCATTCCTATGGGAGGTGTTGATGTTGTACTAGGAGTACAATGGTTACAATCTTTCAGGACAGTAGCTTTTAATTTTCAACAACTTTTCTTGAAATTTTTTTTAGAAGGAAAGGAAGTCGAATTACGGGGTATTGCGGGGAAGCCGGGAAATATAATAAGCTCTAATTTCATGACAAATCTTCTAAAGAAAGAAAAACGAGGCGTAATTGCACAATTATGCTCACTAGAAGTTCCAACATCAAAATCATCTATTTCTGCAGATATCCAACAAGTCTTGGACAATCATTCCAAGGTGTTTGAAACTCCCAAAGGACTCCCACCTATTCGTGATCATGATCATGCTATTCATTTGATTCCAGGAAGTGTTCATCCAAACATCAGGCCTTATAGATATCCTTACGACCAAAAGAGCGAAATTGAACTTATGATTGCAGAAATGTTAGAGGCGGGTATAATTCAACCTAGTCAAAGTTCTTTCTATGCTCTTGTAGTATTGGTACACAAGAACGATGGATCATGGCGAATGTGTCCAGATTATAGGGAGCTCAATAAGCTCACCATTAAAGATAAATTTCCCATTCCTGTGATTGATGAATTATTGGATGAATTACATGGAGCAATTTATTTTACCAAGTTGGATCTTCGTTCAGGATATCATCAAATTCGAATGAAGACTGAAGATATTCCAAAAACATCATTTCGAACTCATGAGGGTCATTATGAATTTTTGGTCATGCCTTTTGGCCTTACCAATGCACCTTCTACATTTCAAGGGTTGATGAATTCCATTTTCAAACCCTTCCTTACAAAATTTGTGCTAGTGTTTTTTGATGATATACTAATCTATAGCAGGTCTTGGAAGGATCATGTTGAACATGTTGACAGGGTGCTCAAACTATTGCAGGAGAAACAATTATATGCAAAAACATCCAAATGTTTCTTTGGAGTACAAGAGGTGGAATATCTGGGTCATATTATATCTCACGAGGGTGTTGAAGTAGACCCTAACAAAATTAAAGCCATTAAGGAATGGAAAGTCCCCAAGACAATAAAGCAGTTGCGAGGATTTCTCGGGTTAACAGGCTATTATCGCAAGTTTGTTAAGAATTATGGGAGAATAGCAGCACCTCTAACAACATTATTGAAGAAATATGCATTTTCATGGACTCCCGAAGCAACTAAGGCCTTTGAACATCTTAAAGAGGCAATGTGCCTAGCACCGGTCTTAGCTACACCAGACTTCACAAAAACCTTTATTGTGGAATGTGATGCCTCGAGAAATGGAATTGGTGTTGTTTTAATGCAAGAAGGAAGACCCATTTCTTTTGAAAGTCGTCCAATCAAAGGAAAGTATTTACAGAAACCTATTTATGAGAAGGAAATGTTAGCAATACTGCATGCACTAAAGAAATGGAGAACTTACCGAATGGGAAGACACTTAAAGGTAAAAACTGATCATGATAGTCTTAAACACTTTTTGGAACAAAGAATATCTTCAGAAGAGCAACAAAAATGGGTCACAAAGATGTTGGGTTATGACTTTCAAATAATCTACAAAAAAGGAAAGCTTAATGTTGTTGCAGATGCACTCTCAAGAAAGAATGAAGAGGTGGAAGCATTGCTTTGTGCCATTTCTATTATCCAAACAGATTGGATAACCGAAGCAAGAGATGAATGGAATAAGGACAAAGATGTATGGGCACTCATTCAAAAGTTGCAGCAAGATCCTAGTACATCTGATACATTTAGTTGGAAAAATGATTCCTTATGGTACAAAGATCGCTTATATCTTTGTAAGAATTCCCAACTAAACAAAAGATTCTTCTGGAATTGCACACTTCTCCTTTAGGAGGACACTCAGGATTTTTAAAAACTTACCACAGGGTGAAGAAAGAATTTTTTTGGGATGGCCTTAAATTTGATATTCAAAATTTTGTGGCGGAATGTTTGGTTTGCCAGCAGAATAAAGTTGATACAATTAAGACCCCAAGACTTCTACAACCTTTATCCATTCCAAGTCAACGTTGGGAGGAGATTTAAATGGATTTTATCACAGGTTTACCTAAGTCTGAAGGAAAGAGTGTCATCATGGTGGTAGTTGATAGACTTACCAAGTATGCACACTTTTGTGCATTATCTCATCCATTTAAAGCAAGTACAGTTGCTACTACATTTATGGATAGAATTCAAAAACTACATGGAAGCCCAAGGATTATTGTGAGCGACAGAGATCCCATTTTTACTGGAAATTTTTGGACGGAGTTATTTTCTTGTTTGGGTACTCAATTAGCTCATAGCTCATCTTATCATCCTCAATCTGATGGTCAAACTGAGATAGTAAATAAATTTTTTGAAGGATATCTTCGTTGTTTTGTATCTGATAAACAAACACAATGGGTCAAGTGGTTACCTCTCGCTGAATGGTGGTATAACACTTCCTTCCATACCGCAGAAAAAATGACCCCATTTATGGCACTTTATGGATATCATCCACCATCGATCACATCATCTTTAAGGGAAAATTCGAAGGTTCAAGCAGTGGAAGATCACATCGAGCATCAGCAAGAAGTTCTCCAACTCTTAAAGGATAACCCGAATTTGGCACAAAATCGAATGAAACAACAGGCAGATCAACATCGCAGCGAGAGAAGTTTTGATGTAGGAGATTGGGTATTTTTACGGCTACAACCATACAAACAAATTTCTCTCAAGCAAGCTAAGAAGGATAATAAATTATCGCCAAAGTACTATGGTCCTTACAAGGTGTTGCAAAATATTGGTACTATGGCATACAAATTGGAGCTTCCTGCTTCTTCGTGAGTGCATCCAGTTTTCCATGTTTCATGCTTAAAGAAGGTTATAGGTGAAAATATTCCAGTTCAAACAATATTTCCAGAACTTGATGAGGAAGGAAAAATCATATTGGAACCTGAAGCGGTCACGGAAACAAGAACTCGATAGTTACGGTATTGATCAATTTCAGAGTATCTCATCAAGTGGAAGAACTTACCCACTGAAAATTCTACATGGGAGGATGAGAAGTTTATACAGAAGCACCCAGAGCTACTCAAGCGTTGAGGACAACACATTTTTGAAGGAGAGGGGCATGTTAGGTCCCTATATTACTAGTATAATCCCTTATTGTTATTAGTGTAACCCCCTTATTATTATTATTGTACCCTTTTAATCCCCATTTTTTTTATTATTGTGCCCTTAAATTATTATTGTTAGGTCGGCTAGGATTACATTGTGGCCCACTAGGATTACATTATGGCCACATGGACTCCTATATATAAAAAGGAGGTTGTGTAAATTGTATCATCCAAGAATTTTTCATTTATGTAATGTATTGGAGGTTGGCCCCTTGAAGTGGCTTATTTCTAAGGCGTTGATATCTCTTTTTTTCTAATTTTGGAGCTGGTTACACAACATAGTAAGAGGCATACATGTTTGGGTTAGCTCCTGGGGGCGTTGTGGTTACTGTACATAGTCTATATGTTGTGTTTTCAGTTGGTTACACTTCCTTAAGGGCACATAAGAGGTTGAATCTCATTATAGTAGCCTCTCGTCGCATGTTTACCCCGATTGGTCTATTACTTTGATAGATGTGGGAAGGGGGTGTTACAAAGTGGTATCAGAGTGTGGTTGCGCTCTCCTTGGTCAATGTCTAGTTTTTGTACTCTTTGGGTGATGTCTAGCTCTCGTTCTATTTGGTTGATATATGATACCACAGAGTGGTATCATAACATGGTTAAACCCTTGGAATCGATGGACAATGTGTGGTCATTATTTTCTATTGGTTGCATATGTATATCTCACACCTATGGTGTATGTGTTTGTTGCATCTATTTAGTGTTTCCCATTGTGGCAGTGGTGTCACCATGGAAGGACAGATGGTGTTGTTGTGAAAATTTTGTCATTTGCATATGATTGATTGTGTTTTTTATTCCGATGTATTGTTCGTGCGTGGTTTCTTACATATTGTTGCATGTTGTACATGCATTGGTTGTTCATGATTGGTTATACATGTCAAGTGGGTGCATATGGTAAGGTTTTCATTGGTTTGATTGAGGTTGTTGTGCATAAGGTAATTGTATGCATTTAGGTCATCATGATGATATTGGTATGATATAATACTAATGTGTTGGCTAAGATAGATCAACAAATGCAGATCATTAAAGTTACGTTGCAACAATCGAATTTTGGGTAAGAGAAGACCGTCATACAAGTTTATATGCTTGACATGCAGGTATGTGATTCATGGTTGTTGTGAGAATTAATGTTACTTATACATTTTTCATTCTATGATTATTTTGGTTACATGTATGATAAATTCTAGTTGATCATCATAGTCATATGCATTATGGTTATGTGTACGACTTTAATTTTATTTATTTTTTGTGATTATATGTACATGGGTTGATTAGTCGTGCATGGTATTAACTTGATGAATATGTTATATGTTTTTTTATGATTATGTTATATTATTAACTTGCTCATGCTATATGTTAGTTAAATTGATGATTAGGGTTACTGCATTAAGATCTTGATGTTATATGTAACATGCTAGTTTGATTGGCCTATGAAAATGGTTAGGGTTATGAAATCCAAGCATGAGTCAACCTACTTATGATAGTGTGTTGTATTATGTGACTATGCATAAGTGATTGTTATGCATGAATGATAGTGGTTTATGAGCTTATGATGTGAACATGTTAGCTAGATATTGTTATGGATATCATGACCTTATTTATGATTGGGTGATATGTTGTGAAGCTATATCATGCTAATCTAGATTGATTATGTAGACAAGATATCCTCCCCTGAGATGCATTGAGGCATGAGTTTGCTTATGTCATGTACTTGATGCTTGACTGCTTGATTATGTCATCTATTTGGTGTTGAGTGTTTGGTGTCTATTATGTCGTCTATTTCTTGTTTTAATGTTTGATTAATTACATGATATGAGCATGTGTCTGTAATATTGCATGAAGTAATGTTCTTGTTCTAATATTGTGATAGCCTTGGTGAAAATTCCATGTAATAAAAGTTAAAAATAATAAAAACTTTTTATGGGAAACTTATTCCAAGCTGAATTTTGGGAAAAACATCCTAGTGGGTGTTAATTTTTTTTATTACGGCTAAGGAAAGGGAAAATGGAATTTTTGGCACATTTATTTATGAAAATAATGGAAATTAGGAGAAAAGGGAGAAGAAAAGTCATCGGTTTCATGTGAGGAGGAAAATAAAGGAAAATATTGGAAAATGAAGAAAATAGAGGCCTCTTCTATAAAAATGCTTCTGAGGATCAATTGTTACCTTTTGAAAGTGAATATTTTGAAGCTCTCTTATTATTCTCTCTCTCTCTCACTCACTCTTGGACACTTATAGTTTTTGGAGCATTTTGGTATTGGACCAAGAAAGGCTAGAATGCATGAAAAAGGAGGACGCAAGCAAGGAGGAGAAGTTATCAAGAAACTACAGTAGGATTCTTGGCAAGTATTGATTTGCATGTGTATTTTCCTTGCTATATTTTCCATGCATGGTATTGGATGTGGTTATTTTTTGTCTTTGCATGGATTTTTTCCAAGTGTGACAACGTTTTCAGCCTAGCCTTGCCATTTCTGGATATCCATGGTGTTGTGGAGTTCTCATGTTTTCGTTTAGTTGGATTACCAGATGGATTCAAAGGTGAGTGGGGTGGATCTCTGAATTGATATAACACATGGCCTGGTAACCCCTGAACCGAACAGTGGGGTGCGGTAAATCACGATAATGTGTTGCCTCTGTGGGCCTAGGAATCCTCAATCGGTGAATGGAGAGATATATGGTAGATCCTAGAGGTGGTTTTATCTCTATTAGGCCTATGAATCCTGGGTTTTGGGATATATGGTAAAGCCTGGAGAATATGTCTTGATTTAGGGCCTAGTGACCCCTTATTCAAACTATGGGTTGTGGTAAATCCTGAGAGAATAGGAGACAGGAAGATTCCTCATGGTTTAGGTGGAGAGAATCCAATGATATCCATGCTTCTGTTGGACTAGTGATCGGGTGTAGATCACTGTAAAGATGATTATGACATGCTTATTGTGTTGGAATAGTGATCCAGGATGAATCACAGTAAAGCTAGATTTCTATTTATCAGTGTGAGCCTAGTTTAGCCTTGGGATGCCATGGTTGGTTTTTCAGTTTGTGTCCCACATTCATGCTTGGAATATGGCACAGGGGTGATCGGCTGAATAGAGATTTAATTCAGCCAATCTGTGGTCAGGGGGTGTAGGTTTTAACACTGTACAGAAATTATTTGCAAACGAATCTTAAAAATAGAAAATAAACAATAGCGAGAGAATAAAACATAAAACAGATATAGACAAAGATTTTCCCATGGATCCAAAATCGGGACTACTAGCTTGATTTTTCATTATGTTCCTTTTAGTGTTACAACACACATATATAGATGTCGACGCATTCATAAAGCCCAATCCATTAACCCTAGATTAGAACATAACTGTATTTCCCTTGACTAGATCTATAAAATACCAAGGGTCGAATACTTTATTCTCCCGTTAAATTATCAATAGACTTGTTAAATTATCAAATAGCGATACTTTATTCTCCCGAAGGGTTGAATTATAGATCAAGAAAATTTTATCCTCCTCAAGCTTGTTAAAATATAAAGAGGTACTGGTCGACAAATGACTGGGGAAAATTTTGGAAAAGTGAGATAAATTCTTTATGGTAGCAAGTCTCTCTTGAACATGACACTTGCTTCACTCCATGTCTATGACTGTTTGGGTTGGGTAATCTTCTTGACGGTTCATTCATACCTATGTTTCATCATACCTTCACTTCGGTTTTGGGTCAATGCTGCCAACTCATCACAGTGTTGCCGATATGTTCAGAGAAGTCCTCAGTGAATACTTCATCCTTCTGCAATACTCATAATCCTTCATTCTCATGACCGACGTCCCTGAAAATTGCTATATCAATTCATACCTTTGTATCTGAAATCAGTAACTCCCATTTTGAAATAATGTGACTTCCTGTCGATGACAAATAAATATCTAGGAAGTTCACTTAGAAACATCAGATTCTAGTACCATGAGGCTTGTTAAAACATCAACAAAAACCTCGCTTACGGACCTTTGGCCAAAAGATTTTTGTTTGGCGTTTGATATCAAATCATCTATTCATGCCTTACGAAATGCACTGCAGTACCTTGAGTTCCATTGACATTAATGGTGGTTCTCTCGCGTTTGTTAACAACTCACATCATTGGCTGGTAATCAAATGAAGTCTTTCCATGTTCGACTACAAATCATATATTTGCATGGCTAGACTTGTACCCGAATGATCGAGTGAACGAAATAAGAAGACCCTGGATCTAGTTTCAGCCATCCGGGCTGCGATTTTAGGATTGTTGTACACATCATCTATATGGTGACCTTACATACAAATTGTCATCCAAACATGGGCCTATATTTGTAGGCATGTTTGCATTTGAGAAACATTCTAATGAAGACGAATTTCTGAATTATGTACATGTTATAGATTGTTTACGTGTTGAATATTGGAATGCCTACCCTCAGCAATTATGATCAAAGAGGATATATCATGATGTAATGTTTTGTAATATTGATGCAGGTGACCTATTCGCTTCATCTCCAACCCATCACAGTGTAAAGCATCTCAATCAAATGTTTTTATTATTTTGACCTCATGCTTTAGGGGGAAATTTTTTATGGGTAAATTTGGGAATCATTCCCAAAGAATTGGTTAAATGGGCATCATCTCCAGGACCAATGACTAAGGATCTATCATCCCCTATCATTTCAATTTGCTACATGCCCTAACATAAGACAAGAACAAGACAAATCATACATGACTTTCATCAAGCAAAGGTTTCCAAGGTTTGAAGTTTATTATATAGCATATGAGAGCTCATAAATTTTGCCTCTAAAGGGACTAAGTGCATTGCATATGCAGGTAGCCCCATGCAAGGCTGCTCTACAAAACACTTCCCAACATTCATAGGTGCGTTGGTCACATTGGGAGTGAAATTCTCATTGTTCTGGAATCTCCATTTGGCCAATGCCTTCTAGAACAGTTCAAATGTGTCAAGCTTCGAATCCAAATGTCCATTTGACATCTACAAGATTGGGAACAAGTGTTGCCTATTATTGGAAAGTCATTGATTGTAAAAATACCTTCAGCTCTTCTATAAATTGAGCACAGATCTAAGTGCTTGAGGAGGAATAATTTGAGTAGAGAAATGCTGGTGGATTTTCAATTAAGAGTTAGATTTGTGTAACAGCTACTGGAGAGATTTATACTATGATGAGGTTGATGAATGTTGTTGGAGATGGTCACTTCAAATCAGTCACTAGGTTGTAACCTCTCCTTCTATCATTAATAAAGAGTACAACTTATTTTTCCCTATATGCATCTGTAGTGGCTTTGATTTTCCATATTGCAAGATCTTAGCTGATGTATATGGTTTATGCTTTACTGATTTAGAAAAATAACTTGAATAGACATCTGTATTATTTCTATCTTCTATTGTTTAGTGTTCATTCTTGCAGGAAATATTTTGCACAGCCGACTGGAATTTGAAGCTACAACGGAAGAAACTAAAGGAACCATTTGGAAGCGCTTGGATCCCAAGTAAGCCTCTAATCCATTCTGTGTCTATTCTTAGTTAGGAAAATTAGTTGTATAGTCTTTAACCTATTTTTCTAGACTAAAATCTATCTAGGGAAGTGTGTTTTATCCGTAATTCACAGTTCTTTCCAACAATTACGATGCTAATGTTTCCATACAGTTCACAACAGACCAAAAAAAATCTAACCTGGGGTGTCATGCCTCCAATCAGGTATGGCATACTAAGCACATTTTCAACTTGTAAATATATGTGATAATATCTATAATAGCCCTGGTGAAAATTCCATGTAAACAAATTATAAGAGAATGGTTGATGGGACACATATTCCTAGTAGGTGTTCATTTCGGTTAATATGGCTAAGGAAATTAGAAAATGAGAATGGAAAAGGTTTTGGAAAGGCATAAGGCATTAATTATAATTTTATTTATGAAAACAATGGAAATTAGAATAAAATGGAGGTGAAATGTCACAGGTTGCATGTGAGAAGGAAAACTATGAAAACAGAGGCCTCATTAATAAAAGGGCTTATGAGGATCAGTTGGCAAGATTTTGCTCACACTTATGGAGCTCTCTCTTTATTATTTATCTGTCTCTCACATGTGCTTGGGTATTTATATTTTTCTTGGAGCACTTTTGCATTGCATCAAGAAAGGCAAGAAAGGAGGAAGGAGTAGGAATCAAGTAGCTACAGTGGGATTCTTGGCAGGTATTTATTTGCATGTATGTTTTCCTTTCTATATTTCACATGCATGGTATTACATGTGGTTATTTTATTTCGTGGAATGGGTTTTGACAGGTCCAACAATGTTTTCAGCCTAGCCTTGTCATTTGTGGATAACCTTGATGAGATGGGTTCTCATACTTCAGTTGAGTTGGATTTTCGGATTGGATTCCAAGCTGAGAGAGGTAGGTCTCTGAATTGATACAACACATGGTCTAGTAACTCCTGAAATAGATTATGGGTTTTGGTAAATCCATATATTGTGTTTCCTGGATGGGCCCAAGAATCCTCAACTTGTGAATGGCAAGATATACGGTAAATCTTAGAGGTGGTTTTCTTCGATTTAGGGCCTGGTGATCCAGTATGGATTGTGCTAAATCTAGAAAGGTGGGTACTCTCCTTTTTTCTCCTAGTAGTCCTGGGATGGAATGTATGGTAAATCCTGGAGAGTATGTCTTGATTTAGGGCCTAATGATCCCTTATTTGGACTGTGGATTACAATAAAGCCTGAAACTAGGAGACGGGAACATTCCTCACAATGTAGGCAGAGAAATCCAGTAGCATTCATGCTTGTTTGGTTTCTTTTGGTTAGTTATGATTCCCACATCATGCTCAGAATATAACACGAGGGTGATTGGTTGAAGAGAGATTTGGCTCATATAGTTTATGGTCGGATGGAACTTGGGAGTCCCATCTCCAGTTGGTTTTTATACTCATTAATGAGAAGCTCATTCCTTTGTTATTTGGTGTATAATTGTACTGGTTATTACGTGGATTCTATTGTTGTTTTATCCATTGTATTTAGGTTTTTATTATGTTGATTATAAGCATGTATTTTATCAGTGATGATGTATGGATCTCTCCATTTTTTTACTTGTAAATGAATGCACAATGTATCTATGGTCAATAAATTATATTGTAGCTAATGATGTAAGGGATAAATTCTTCTTAGCAATTCTTAGATAAATAAGAGACCCCTATGCTTAAATTTTTTGTTTACACCTATAGATTCAATGTTTGTGACATGTTTGAAAAAATGCATGTCATGGCTAGGAAGGGGGTCAAAATTCCGTGTTATGCCTGCAAATATGGCTCAAAGGGGGTCAAAATTTTAGTGTGACTTAGGGGTAAGAGGCCTAAATGGTTGGGTTAGTTCCTAGGGGTGTTGTGGTTGTTGTATAAGGTCTTTATGTTGTGTTTTTAGTTGGTTCCATGTCCTTAAGGTCAAATAGGAGGTTGAATCTCAATATAGTAGCCTCTCCTCGCGTGTTTATCCCGATTGGCCAGTTACTTAGGTAGATGTGGAAAGGGGGTGTTACAAAGTGGTATCAAAGCATGGTTTCACTCTCCTTGGGCGGTGTCTAGTTTCCGTTCTCTTTCGGTGATGTATAGTTCCCATTCTCTTTGGTTTATATTTGATACCACAAATTCTTTGATCTGAAATAGATCTGAAATAATACTAAAGTAGAATTGAATATTTGCCAACAATGAATTTATTGTTAAATTGATCACTTAGTGGCAAATAATAGAGATAGAAGAGAACAAACATTGATTATCGAGTTTTTCCCTAGTGGACTACGTCTCTGGGTTCGCTTTCAAGATGGGCGTCTGTTTTATTAAGGATTGATCCAAGGAAGTATTTACACAGAAATTGACCAGAATGAACATGCTCGCAAGGACCTATGGTCTCTGTCAACATAAATCTCTCTCTCCTAGCTTTCTAATGCCTATCTTGGTGCCCAATTTCGCCTCTGAACAGCCAACATATGCCCAAAAGAAAAACAACCTCTCTCTTATAGAAATCTGAATACAAGCCTTCAAAATCACTCTTTTCTCTCCATCATGAGAAATGGTGGTTTTATAATTACAGGCTAGGTTCAGGTCGAACCCCTTGGGCCAAACATAGCATATGGTTTTTGGAATTAAAGGCTTTAATGTTCTCGGTCATATAGAAGTGGAACACCTTGCAATTAGATGGCATTGTGGCTTGAAGTAAACATAGCGCACAACCATTTAATACCCAAAAATAAAATTTATGTTAAATGTAAGTGCTAACGGTCTGCAAACGGCGGAGAACTAACTGACTACATGTGACAGGTGGCCGACGGTCTAATTGCTGACATCCTAGCAGTTAGGTCTGAAGGCTTCGGGCTTCGGTGTTACATGTGACAATTGTTGTGTTAAATGATTGCGGTCAGGTTCTGAAAATGCGGGGTAAACTTCTCAACTGTTCACATTTGCTGCAACCTTTGCTCGACATTCAAGACCTCGTTGTGATTAGAATGTAATATGGTTTGTAACATATGTTCTTACATAGTCCGAAAGCACATTACATGGTTTTTTTAACATAGGTTTAAAAATTTGGACCATAACATTTGCACTATATGGTTTAGAACTTAGGATTAGGAATTTACGTTTAGTGCTAGGTATATTCACCATAGTTTTAGCACCATAATATAGGTAAGTTCTTTTACATAGTTTTCCACCATATAATTTCTAACCATAGGATTTATTCACTTAGCATAGAATCTTGACCATATAATCACCATGACATTACAATTTGTACCATGCACCAAATTCGAACCAATTGAAGGCTGTCTTCTTTTATCTAGAACACTGGGGAAACTGAAGATGAACTGGACTTCCCTGTCGATCCGAAATGATGCAAGATCCTCCTGGATCAATCCTCTCAACTTGAAATATTTTGGACTAACAAAACTTTGATTTATGCAGATATCCTTCTGGATCAATCCTCTCCATCCACCTTGCCTTGCTAAGAGTCATGCCCTTGAGTCCCGTTTGAATATATTCAACATATCCACACCTTGAAGAGCGAACCTTCCTGTCTAAGATGGTATTTTCCTGCAACTCATTCATATACTCAGGTGCCAAATCATCAACAGTAGGAAATTGTGTATCTTCCTCTAGATCAATGATCATCGAAGGTTCATACAACTTCATAATTTCTACATTTAAAACTAAATAAATACACATGTAAGGAGGTAAATCTAACCTGTCGCATTTTGTACTAGGCCTGTCTCTTCTCTAATTGATCCTACACTGCTTCATGTATCTGTTGTATCAATTGAATGAACTTAACTGCTTTATTTGTATCTTCATGTCCATCCACTTTATCTTCTTCACCAAACATGAAATCCATTGGTGACTTTGGTAGATACCCAAAACATGTTTCAAATGGCGATTGCTTAGTTAAAGTATGTAAGGCTCGATTGTAAGCATGTTGCACATAAGGTAAATATTCATCCCACAACTTAGGATTTTTGTTGCAGTAACCTCGAAGAATATGTATCATTGTCCTATTCACCACTTCTGTCTGCCCGTTGGTCTGTGGATGAAAATTTGTGCTCTTCTTAAGCTTTGTGTCCATTAGTCCCCACAAAGTGGACGAAAACTCTCCTACAAAGAGAGTGTCTCGGTTAGAAATAATGGAAGTAAGAAACCCAAAATGAACCCATACCTGTTGAAAGAACATCTGTGCAATATTTTTAGCAATCACTTTCTTTTTGCATGGAACAAGAATACACATCTTACTGAAACAGTCAACCACTACATACATGTAATCATGCCCTCTCCTAGACATAGGAAGTCCTCCAACAAAGTCCATGGAAATGTTGTCCCATGGTCGCGAAGGAACTGGAAGTGGCATATACAAGCCAATATTTCGATTGCTTGGTTTTCTTGTCGAACACATAACACATCCTTTAATGTACTTAACAATTGTTTCATACATGTGAGACCAGTAGAAATACCTTTGAATATGCGCCATTATCTTTCTTACACTAAAATGTCCTGAAATGTGAGAAGAATGTGCTTCCTGAATAACATGTGCCCTTTATGTATGTGGTATGCACACCTTACCCAAATGATATAACAACCTGTCATGAACATGAAAATTGACTTCTTCCACCTAAGTACCATGCTTTAGTGATTCATAAATATCTTTGAAATCAACATCTGTATTATAATGTTCTAAATAACTTTCAATTTTTAATTAACTATTCTACGGCACTACTGAAGCATTCAAATATGGTCTAGACAACATATCAGCTACTTTGTTTGTTACACCTTTCTTGTACTTAATTACTAAGTGAAATTGTTGAAGAAATCCCATCCATCTGTAATGGCGAGATTGTTGCAACTTACTCTGAGACTGAAGGTACTGAAGTGGCTGATGATCTGTGTGAATCATTGTTTCCTTACCCATTAAGTAGTGTTTCCATTTCTTAACACTTTCAACCAAAGCAAACAGTTCTTTATCATATGTCAGATAGTTTGCAACTTCCTTAGAAAAAGTTTCTGAATGAAAAAAAATAGGTTTCCCTTTTTGAAGTAAGACTGCACCCATTGCATAACCACTAGCATCTGTTTCAATTTCGAATGGTTGTTGAAGATCTGGTAAAGCTAATATTGGTGTTGTGACAATTTTATTCTTAAGTGTATCAAAATATATTTGTTTTTTCCCCTCCCCACTGAAAGGAAACGTTAGAACCTATTAAATCATGTCACAATGATGAAATCAAAGAAAAATGAGAAATGAATTTTCTCCACTATTGAACTGCACCTAAGAAACTCTTAACTTTAGTCATATTATGTGGTCTTTGCCACTTAACAATCACATCGATTTTAGTTGGATCTATTTTCAAATGAACACCTCCAACTATGTAACTAAGATATACCAATGAATTTTTCCCAAACCCACATTTGGACCGTTTAAGATACAATTTTTCCCGTTGCAACACTTCAAAGACCTATTTAACATGCCTAACATTCTCTTCCATACTGAAACTCAAAATCAAGATATCATATAAGTACATAATGACAAATTTATCAATGTATGGACGGAATACATCATTCATAACCCGCATGAAATTTGTTGGAGTATTACACAAACCAAAAGGCATCACTAACCATTGAAATAGCCCCTGCCTAGTTTTAAATGTAGTTTTCCAGATGTCATTTTCTGCAATCTGAATTTGATGATACCCACTACGCAAATCCAACTTAGTGAAACAGACAAAATTTTTCAAATCATCAAGTAAATTATCTATCCTAGGAAGAGGATACATGTTCTTGATTGTGATTTTATTTAATGCCCTAAATTCGACACACATTCTCCATGTCCGACCTTTCTTAGGAAACAAAATTATGGGTGAACCACATGGAGATGAACTGGGTCGAATGAAGCCTTTTTCAACCAGCTCTTGAATTTTATTTTTTATTTCTTCTGTATCTATGACTGACATGCGATACATTTCAACATTAGGAAGAGGGGCATCAAACATCAATTGTATCTCATGTTGTAATTCCCATTTAGGAGGTATATGTTTTTGTTCTTTAAATAGACTTTGAAAAGAATCTACCACTTTAACCAAATTATCTTTAAACTGAGATTCACAACCTAAAAAAGCATCATGTTGATCTTTATGTTTTTATTTTACAACCATGAGTACATATCTTTTACTTGAACTTATTAGCCTCTTCATCTGATTATCAGTAACTAAATCCAAGTGTGTTTTTATTTTATATGCCCTAACAATGTATTCGATCCCATATTTCTTAAGGTGATATTTATGCTCTTTCCTATGAAACACAACATCATTATCATAGAGATAAGGACTTCCTAGCACTACTCCACATATGTCTAATGGAATCACATCTAAATCCACTTCATCAGTGTAATTAGCTATGATGGAAAATTTTAAACCACACTTCTTTGTGACATTAATATGAGTCTTTTCTTTTAGCCAACTTAATGGGTATGGCCTTGGATGATTCTGTGTCTCCAAACCCAATTTCTTAACTAATTCTTCATATATTAAATTTTCTTGTGATCCAATGTCAAATAATGTATCTTTTTTTGTGTGCTTAGAAGTTACCCTTATGTGAAATAATTCAACTCTTTTATCCTCATCCAAATTATTTATGTTTGAAGAAGGTGCAGAAGTACTAGAACTTGCACTAGCGTCAAAAATTTTACCTGTCGAAACCATTGCGGTTATTTTCCTTTCATCACCTGAGTCAGAGCCCAAATCTTGTTGGATTGATGTATTAGCCTTCTTTTCACATTTATTTTTCTGGAACTTCTTTGTTATGAGTTCTCGGTTAATTTTCCAACATCTAGCTTCATCATGTCCAATCCTCTAGCAGTGAATACAAGTAGGGCTTTCACCTTCCTTCTGAGCTATCGTTGTTTTCTTTCCCTTAGAACTACTCTTCATCTTGTTGTCTTTGGAATCCTTGATTTCCAACAATTTGGATGCTTTCTGTGAAAACTTGCACTGTCTTCCACCTGATTCAATATGTATGGCTTGAACACACACTTCATCAAAGTCAGTGGGATTAAACATCAATAATATATGTTGTAAATAATAATGTAAACTTCCAATGTACTTCAATAAAGTTTCATGTGTATCCAATGGAATACCAAGAGCCAAATATGTCTTCCTGAACTCCTGAGTAAACTCTTGAATCTTCTATCCTTTACCTTGCCTCAAATGTTTCCAATCAATAGAAACTTGCTATAGGTATCCCAAAGGATAGAATTGTTTTCTGAGAGATTTTAAAAACTTAGACCATGAAGAGATGACTTTACCTTTCCGATTTAAATCTACTTGAGTTTTACTTTCCCATGGGATTAAAGTTTTTCCCCCCATTCTAAGTGTAGCTAAATGAATTTCTGTTTTTCATCGGAAATGTTTTGAATTCTACAATACAATTCTAATTTTTTAATCTAGTTATCTAACTTTTCAAGATTCATTTTGCCATCATAAATAGGTAGTTCAAAATTTACATCAAGTTTCAAAAGAGATGATTTCTGAAGTTTCTTTTCTATTTCAGAATCTAAACTAGAAGAAGAAGGTAATGATGATGATGAAGATGAAGGATGAGGAGGTTTATCAAATTTTCCTTTTCCCTTTTCCTTCTTCATTGCTTTTGAAGAAGAAGATGCATCTCTCGCCTTCTTATCTTCATAGAGTTCACCCAAAATCCGTTACATGTTCAAAAACATTTTTTGAATCTGTTCATCACCCATGACCTTCACTTCAGGAGTTTCATCTGTGGTGAACCCT
This sequence comes from Pinus albicaulis, assembly GCA_034641835.2. NCBI lineage: Eukaryota > Viridiplantae > Streptophyta > Pinopsida > Pinales > Pinaceae > Pinus > Pinus albicaulis. Next base: position 455,688,909 of record CM076576.1, on the reverse strand, counting down.
AGTATTACACCAAGAGTGTTGCAAAGCCCATGGGCTGCCCTACTTTACTTTATCAACCTGGGGTTCGTACAAAATTTGAGCTGACAGTGTTATATACACAACAGATTCATTTTTTTCATGTCATCCTCTTCTACTTTACAAATGGCTGCTATTTCTTAAACTGTGAGAATGAATGGAAAGTAAATTGCTGGAAGGAAATGACAGAAATGAAACTAAACTAAGTTGCTGAAAGGAAATAACAAGAATGAAACTAATTTAATTCGCAGAAATAAAATAGTAGAAAGTGTTGTGACCAGCAACAACCCCCCTTTTTATTTAATATTAGTAATAATACTAAATAAATGGGGACCCTTAGTTAAAAAATCCAAAAAAATCAATTAGGATTTGTTTTCTTTTTCAAATAAAACTTTCTATCATAAACTTATAGAAATCCCTTAGAAAGAACATTAAGAAACACTTAAGTTTATGATAGATTACAATAAAATTTCTCTTTAAACAAAATAGCGCATCCATAGAAAAATGGGATATATCTTTTATAAAACTGAAAATGTGATTTTGCGCTTTTGCGATAATGCGATCCCAAAAGCTTATACAATAAACGTATTGATCGCAGATCGCATAGCACAGAAAACAGAAGTGATTAATGAATACCTTTTGCGCTATTTTCAATTTTGCGCTTTTGCGAGATTTAAGATGTGCGCTTTTGCGCTATTGCACAATTTCCGTTTTTGCGCTATTTTACATAACTGCGATGGCTTCATTTTGCGATATTGCGATATTGCGCAGCAAATCATAGATCACAATGTCGCAGATTCATGTAGGCGCGTTGTCCAAAGGCAATCTTCCCTTATATCAAATCTGTTATGCGCTTTAATGATTAGATTAAATGATTGGATTGACAATTAATGGTAAATGAGATTGTGTTTGGATTGAAAGTCGTTTCACGATTAAAATATTATATTTCATCCACTTTCACATTTAAAACAGTCTCATCACCTTTCTTATGCCATTACTCTCATTTACTCGTAAAACGCAGGCACGAAGGATCAAACGTCTATACAAAGCTTTCGCTAAACACTATGGGTAAGAAGGAGAAGAGCTCGAGTTCTGAAAACAAAGAAATGGCTTCGCTGTATGCAGACACCGCTTGTAATAAGGATGCCCCAAGGTTATCCTCAGAAACAGAGGTTGATATTCTCCCCGTCGCGAGATGGTTTGGAGAATAATTGTTCACTTATATTAGGGTTTTTGGAAGTTATGCTTCTCCCCATGTTTTACCCCTATATGTTCCAGATAGACTTGTAGCTTGGGAAATTGCTTATCAGACCTGTGGCTAGGGAGGTATAACAAAAGATTTAAAAGAGAAGAAAAAAGGCATTTGGCCTCAATTTCCTGTAAAATGTGGAACATTTTCACTGTTCGATATTGGTCATGCATTCCAAGAGATAGGCAACATTACATGCCTACAGCTGTTCAAATTCTCGAGAAGGTTATTCGACCCAGATGATATTGTTAAGAATTTTACCAATGCAATCAGAGTAAGGGAATTTTCCGAGGAACAAGATCTTTTTGATGATATGTTCCAAGCAAGAAATTCATTTAAAGAAGTTTTGAATTCAGCTCAAACGCAGTTATCTCCAGAGGATTTTCAGGAATTCAAACTTTATAGAGAAAGAAGACTGACTCCTATTCCTTTGGGAAATCTACACTTAGAGCCCGCAAGGGAGAAAACTCCTAGTGTTAGTCTTAACGGCAGTTCAAGTACAGATAAATCTAAATCAAAATCTGACAGAGAGACTTCTAAGCATTCCAATAAGTCCAAAGAAAAGGAAGATAAAATGGAAGAATCCATGAAAGATTCTGCACAATCAAAAGAACTTACTCAACAGCAAATTTTGGCTTCTCAACAGACAAATCCTCCTCCAACCAATGTACAGCAACAGCCAGTCATCATTGAATTAGACAAAGAATGGGAAACCTTTAACCAATTGATTAATGTAGAAGGACAAAATGTACAGACCCCTGTCCAGACAACCAAATTTTTGAACACAGGGACAAGCAGCACAGTCACAGTAACAGAGCACATACCAATCACACCCTCCTCTAAAATTGTACTTAATGTGGAGGACATTCCTCCTCTAGATGTATTCTACAGCCCAAAATACAAAGCAGTAGTGAAGAGACAGAGGAAAAAGAGAAAGTTAGAAAGTGCAATTGCTACTGAAGCAGAACAAGTAGATGTTTTGTGGAAGGATCCTACCACAGAACCTACTCATAATCTCACTAAGTTATCTCAAATGACAGGAGCTTATGCTTCTGCAACAATTGACAAAGAATTTGAGATACAACTTTTGTTGAATGAAAAAGAAGAACAGATAAAAGTTCTACAACAGCAATTGCAACAGGTACAAGCCAATAAGGAAGCACAATTGAAACTTGAAGAGTTACAACAACAACTTCAAGAAATGCAAATAGGACATCAAAAAATCTTGGCTGATAAAGACAAACAAATATAGATTATCCAAGATCAGCATAAAGATGATCCTAAGCTTCCAGAATTCATTTCAAAAACTATCTCTTTGAACAATCAACTACTGCAACAAGAGGAAGTTTTCTGCCAAAAAATCTTGCAATGGAATTCTTTATGCCAAGAGAGCGATAAAATCACAAATCATGTCATAGATTTACGAAATGATTATGATTTTATTAATGAAAAGATCAATGATTATCTGGCATGGCAAAAGACAGAAGAAGGCAGAAAAGCTGGTGCACCCATTGTTAATGAAAACCATAAAGAAATAATGTTCAATAACTGGGATGAACAAATCAAAAGGGCAGAAAAGGAAGCAGAGGAGGCGGCTACAACGGAAAACACTCTTACAAATTCTGTAAATGACAATTTACACAAAGATAATTTGATTCCTGAAACTGTTCCACGATATCTCCCATAGGCAAATCAACTGCAAACAGAATGGAGGCAAAAGGCAGAAGAAAAAGAAAAACCTATCCAAGGGCTGACAAGATTGAATTGGGACTCATACTGGATGTACTTGGTGAAGCCACACAGTCAGCACAGTGCACTTAATTGTATCATCAATGCTACAGAGAAGATTGCTCCTACGCTTGCCGACTCTGTCTTTTCAGGCAGTTGAATTCTGAAGTCGGTCAACCGCATCTTCTCAAAACTATGCTAGATACCTGCAAGTTTAAAGATCAAGTTCATATATAGTTAGATTTAGTTTTAATTTTACTGTATTTTAGCCTAGGAAAAGGACGGTCATTGAACCGAATCCTTAATTTTTGTAATAGACTATTTTTAGATTTAGCTAGGTAGTATTTAAACCCTTCTCATGCATTTAGAGAAGGGTCCTGGATCTTAATATTTTTTACTTGGAGATTGCATTTCTGTACTCCATTGTCTTATATATTTTTAAAAAGGATCACATCTGGTGATTTTCATGCGGAATTATCTTTGAAGTGTTGCATTTATGTACCTTGGAATTTGATTTTGCATCAGAGTTACTGGATTAGAATATCACATTGCATTTGAAAGTCTTCAAGATGAATGAGGTATTTCTATCCTTTCACTGTTGATTTCTTTTGTCTTATGATATTCGCTTTAAAATTGCTATCATTTATATATATTTGTTTTCACAACGCTTCCTTTTATATATCATTTCTGAGTATAATTGAAACGTTATCTTTCATAAGTATATATAAATGGTATACAATGATGAATACAATATGCTAGTACAACTCTATTTAATTTCTTAAACAGAGTTATCTTTATTTGTTTCTGCATATTTCAATTTAAATAATAATGCATTTTCATGGTTATTGTTAAATTGGAACAATCTTAAGTTGTATTCACATATAATTACCCGGGTTAGCGTTAGAATTTCTTAATCAATATTTAGTTTAAATTAGATAGTTTTATTTCAGTTAATTTAGTCCCATTTCCACCCATCCAAAAAAATTCATTTAGTTATAAGGAAAC
>CM076576.1:455608264-455684812 GCA_034641835.2 Pinus albicaulis | reverse complement strand
TTATGGGTGTTAGGTCCCTATATTACTAGTATAGTCCCTTATTGTTGTTAGTGTAACCCCCTTATTGTTATTATTGTACCCTTGTAACCCCCATTTTATTATTATTGTGCCCTTAAATTATTATTGTTAGGTCGGCTAGGATTACATTGTGGCCCACTAGGATTACATTATGGCCCCATGGACTCCTATATATAGAAAGGAGGTTTTATAAATTGGATCATCCAAGACTAGTTCATTTATGTAATGTATTGGAGGTTGCCCCCTCGAAGTGGCTTATTTATAAGGCGTTAATATCTCTTTTCTTCTATTTTTGGAGTTGGTTACACAACATTTGGTATCAGAGTTTTGGATTCTAGGATTTCGCTGCTCCAAACAGGTCATTGTGGAACTTTTGCTATAACGTTTTTTTCTGCGGAGTTTCAGAAGCTAAAATTTTTAGGGTGCGAAGCAGAAATCCTGAGGAATATTTTCTAAAAATTTCAGATCTTGGTTCGCAACATTTTTGGAGATATGATCTGTGGAAGTTAGGTATTTTTTCAGGCTCCTAAACAGGTCATCGTGGCATTTGCGCTATAAAGTTTTTTCTACGAAGGTTCAGAATCTGAAATTCATATGGTGCGAAGCTGAAATCCTGAGGAAATTTGTCAAAAAATTTCAGAGCTCCTGAATTTCATCTCAAAGAGGTGATTGTGGGAAAATTTCAATAACTCTCTCTCTAGGCATCGGATTGGAGTTCTGTAAAAAGTGGTTGCAAGTACACGGACTTTAGTTTCTTGGCTATCAATTTTAGAGACAAAGGACAAAACAGTGACACGTGGCAAGTCGTACAAGTTCGCTCTACTAAACCAGTCCATAATTAGGTCATTGTGGGAGATTGGACACAACTTTGTCTTGGAGAATCCAAATCAGGTCAGACCTGTGGCATTCGAAATATAATTCAGAGGGCTACGTCGGTACTGGAATTCAGATATTGAAGTGCTGCAATAACAGATATAATCCAATTTCAATATCGAGCTCCTCAAAAGCAAGAAAAAGGTGTGTATTTATTTTCCGAATTGCATAAGTCCTGTTTGAAGAATCAATTTGAATTGATTCCAAGGGCATATTTTAGAATAGATATCAGTATTGGGTTCTAAAAAATACCCCGTAAAAATAATTCAACACCCATTAAGCCTTCAGAATGGTCTACTATGACTCATGAAGATGAAGAATTGCAACATGATCTATCAAAATTACAAGAGAAAGTGCAACAAATTTCACTCTCGCAAAGAGCAACAAAAAATGAAATGGAAGTTTTGAAGAAAGGCATGGAAGAGAATATGGATGGTTTGAAGAAAGGTGTGGAAGCTAAGATGGATGGCATGGAAGCTGGCGTGGAAGCTAATATGGATGGCGTGGAAGCTAAGATGGATGACATGAAAGACAACATGGAAAACAACATGAAAAACATGAAGAATGATCTAAAAGCAGACATCGAAGGTTTGACCAAGTTGTAGAGCGATAAAAAGGGTCTCTTTCACCTCTAATTACCTTCACATTAATTATCAACCCAGGGACGACTTTTTATCTCAAGAGTGTACTCAGTCTGAGGCAGCTATTTACTCAAGAGTAATGTTTTGCAGTATAGTGCTTAAAATCCAAAAGTAAATGAAAGCTGGAAATAAAATCTACTTACAGCAAAGCACTTTAAGATTTTAAATCATGCATTCGGAAAAATAAGCAATGTATCAGTCAAGGGTTTGACAACAATAGCTCATCCCTTTGGAAACCGATGGAAAGGAAATTAGAGCATAGACCACGGGTCTGGGAGCTAGACAGTGAATGCCGAGGCTCACTACAGCCTTAGATCGTCTCTCACACCAAAACAACAAATGCGAGTAAATGGAACGGCAGATAGCAAATAGAACAACAAAGTAAATGGGCAGCAAACTGTAATTAAAAGAATCTGGACAGCAAACTCTAATTAATGGAAATGAACAATAGCAAAGCCAAATTAATAGTAATCTTTACTCTAAGAATAAATCGAACAGCACAAGGAAATAGAACAGCATTGATTAATGAGAGGATATGAAACAACGCTGGAAATCCAAATATAAATACACAATGACTTAACACACGGCACACCTCAATAGCAATCTGAGTCTGATACCGCTCAATGTTAATTGTGATTTGATAAACTCTAACGTTGGCGGGAAGAACCACCATATTCCAAAAATGGATATGAGGAAGTTTGATGGAAAGGATCCTGTAACATGGATACTACAGATGGAGCAATATTTTGATCTCCATAATGTGCAAAACACACAAAGGTACGCATTGCAACTTTACATTTAGAACAAAATACATTTGTATGGTATCGATGGCTTTGCTCCCATAAAAAAATTGTCACTTGGTCAATTTTTAAGGAAGAAATGATAGCACATTATGAGGATACAAAGAGCAACACCTTCTTTAGCCAATTGATAAATCTCAAACAAAAGGGTTTAGTGGGGCAACACATTGAGGACTTCCAAAAATTGAATATAAGGGTAACTGATATTCCAGAGGAACACGGGATTGATCTCTTCATAGGCACTCTAAAGGATAACATCCAACATGAAGTTCGTGTTTTGGAACCTGATTCATTGGAGAAGGCATTCAGGTTGGCAAGAAAATTTGAATGTAAATTATGGCGACAAGGAAGCCTACCACTCAATTCTATAAAGAAGGAAGTGTTGCTACGCCTAGATTTCCACAACCTACAAGGTTGACACCACAACAATTGGAAGAAAAAAGAGAAAAAGGGCTTTGCTACAGTTGTGATAGCAAATACACTAAAGGTCATAAGTGTGCTGAGAAGAAATTATTTTACATAGATTGTGAAAAGGAAGAAGAAAATGAACAAGAAGAGGATATACACCAGGAACCAACCCTAGAAGAGGAAGAAATGAATCCGACCATATCGTGTAATGCACTGGCAGGAATTACCACTCCTCAAACTCTCAAGATACAAGGAAAAATCAAGAATAAAAAGGTAATAGTGTTGATTGACTCAGGTAGCACCCATAATTTTATTCATTGTAAGGTAGCCAAGGAATTAAATTGTTTCCTATACCCAGCACCAGAATGTCAAGTGATGGTTGCAAATGGAGGAACTATAAATTGCTAAGGAAAATGCCATAATATTAAGCTAACCATGGGGGAATATGTATTGACTAGTCCAATGCTTTCCATTCCTATGGGAGGTGCTGATGTTGTACTAGGAGTACAATGGTTACAATCTTTGGGGACGGTAGCTTTTAATTTTCAAGAACTTTTCTTGAAATTTTTTTCAGAAGGAAAGGAAGTCGAATTACGGGGTATTGAAGGGAATTCGGGAAGGATAATAAGCTCTAATGTCATGACAAAGCTTCTAAAGAAAGAACAACGAGGCGTAATTGCACAATTATGCTCACTAGAAGTTCCGACATCAAAATCATCTATTTCTGCAGATCTCCAATAAGTCTTGGACAATCATTCCAAGGTGTTTGAAACTCCCAAAGGACTCCCACCTATTCGTGATCATGATCATGCTATTCATTTGATTCCAGGAAGTGTTCCTCCAAACATCAGGCCTTATAGATATCCTTACTTTTAAAAGAGCGAAATTGAACGTATGATTGCAGAAATGTTAGAGGCGGGTATAATTCAACCTAGTCAAAGTTCTTTCTCTGCTCCTGTAGTATTGGTACACAAGAAGGATGGATCATGGCGAATGTGTCCAGATTATAGGGAGCTCAATAAGCTCACCATTAAAGACAAATTTCCCATTCCCATGATTGATGAATTATTGGATGAATTACATGGAGCAATTTATTTTACCAAGTTGGATCTTCGTTCAGGATATCATCAAATTAGAATGAAGACTGAAGATATTCCAAAAACAGCATTTCGAACTCATGAGGTCATTATGAATTTTTGGTCATGCCTTTTGGCCTTACCAATGCACCTTCTACATTTCAAGGGTTGATGAATTCCATTTTCAAACCCTTCCTTAGAAAATTTGTGCTAGTATTTTTTGATGATATACTAATCTATAGCAGGTCTTGGAAGGATCATATTGAACATGTTGACAGGGTGCTCAAACTATTGCAGGAGAAACAATTATATGCAAAAACATCCAAATGTTTCTTTGGAGTACAAGAGGTGGAATATTTGGGTCATATTGTATCTCACGAGGGTGTTAAAGTAGACCCTAACAAAATTAAAACCATTAAGGAATGGAAAGTCTCCACAACCATAAAGCAGTTGCGAGGATTTCTCGGGTTAACAGGGTATTATCGCAAGTTTGTTAAGAATTATGGGAGAATAGCAGCACCTCTAACAACATTATTGAAGAAGATGCATTTTCATGGACTCCTGAAGCAACTAAGGCCTTTGAACATCTTAAAGAGGCAATGTGCCTAGCACCGGTCTTAGCTACACCAGACTTCACAAAAACCTTTATTGTGGAATGTGATGCCTCAAGTAATGGAATTGGTGTTATTTTAATGCAGGAAGGAAGACCCATTGCTTTTGAAAGTCGTCCAATCAAAGGAAAGTATTTACAGAAACCTATTTATGAGAAGGAAATGTTAGCAATACTACGTGCACTAAAGAAATGGCGAACTTACCTAATGGGAAGACACTTCAAGGTAAAAACTGATCATGATAGTCTTAAACACTTTTTGGAACAAAGACTATCGTCAGAAGAACGACAAAAATGGGTCACAAAGATGTTGGGTTATGACTTTGAAATAATCTACAAAAAAGGAAAGCTGAATGTTGTTGCAGATGCACTCTCAAGAAAGAATGAAGAGGTGGAAGCATTGCTTTGTGCCATTTCTATTATCAAACCAGATTGGATAACTGAAGCAAGAGATGAATGGAAGAAGGACAAAGATGTATGGACACTCATTCAAAAGTTGCAGCAAGATCCTAGTACATCTGATACATTTAGTTGGAAAAATGATTCCTTATGGTACAATGATCGCTTATATATTTGTAAGAATTCCCAACTAAAACAAAAGATTCTTCTGGAATTGCACACTTCTCCTTTAGGAGGACACTCAGGATTTTTAAAAACTTACCATAGGGTGAAGAAAGATTTTTTTTTGGGATGGCCTTAAATCTGATATTCAAAAGTTTGTGGCGGAATGTTTGGTTTGCCAGCAGAATAAAGTGGAAACAATTAAGATCCCAGGACTTCTACAGCCTTTATCCATTCCAAGTCAACGTTGGGAGGAGATTTCAATGGATTTTATCACAGGTTTACCTAAGTCCGAAGGAAAGAGTGTCATCATAGTGGTAGTTGATAGACTTACCAAGTATGCACACTTTTGTGCATTATCTCATCCATTTAAAGCAAGTACAGTTGCTACTACATTTATGGACAGAATTCAAAAGCTACATGGAATCCCAAGGGTCATTGTGTTTTACGGCTACAACCATACAAACAAATGTCCCTCAAGCAAGCTAAGAAGGATAATAAATTATCACCAAAGTACTATGGTCCTTACAAGGTGTTGCAAAAGATTGGTACTATGGCATACAAATTGGAGCTTCCTGCTTCTTCACGGGTGCATCCAATTTTCCATGTTTCATGCTTAAAGAAGGTTATAGGTGAAAATCTTCCAGTTCAAACAATATTGCCAGAACTTGATGAGGAAGGAAAAATCATATTGGAACTGGAAGCGGTCATGGAAACAAGAACTTGACAACTACGGAATCGATCAATTTCAGAGTATCTCATCAAGTGGAAGAACTTACCCACTGAAGATTCTACATGGGAGGATGAGAATTTTATACAGAAGCACCCAGAGCTACTCAAGCATTGAGGACAACACTTTTTTGAAGGAAAGGGGCATGTTGGGTCCCTACATTACTAGTATAGTCCCTTATTGTTGTTAGTGTAACCCCCTTATTGTTATTATTGTACCCTTGTAACCCCCATTTTATTATTATTGTGCCCATAAATTATTATTGTTAGGTCGGCTAGGATTACATTGTGGCCCACTAGGATTACATTATGGCCCCATGGACTCCTATATATAGAAAGGAGGTTTTGTAAATTGTATCATCCAAGAATTGTTCATTTATGTAATTTATTGGAGGTTGCCCCCTCGAAGTGGCTCATTTCTAAGGCATTGATATCTCTTTTATTCTCTTTTTGGAGTTGGTTACACAACAGTGATCCATCCCAGATCACTAGGCCAACTCAATAAACATGTCATAACCGGCTTTACCGTGATCCATCCCAGATCACTAGGCCAACTCAATAAACATGTCATAACTGGATTTAATGTGATATAAACTCGATCACTAGGCTAAAAAAAGCATGGATATCACCGGATTATCTCTGCCTAAACTGTGGGGAACTATCATGTCTCCTATTCTCTTAGGATTTACCACAACCCACAATTCGAATCAGGGGTCACTAGGCCCTATTCCGAGATACACTCTCCAAGATTTATCATATATCCAAACTCGAGATTCCTAGGCCTAATGGAGATCAAACCACCCTAGGCTTTACCGTATATCCTTCCATTCATCGATTGAGGATTCCTAGGCCTACCAAGGAAAAAAACTATCTGGATTTACCACAACCCATAGTATGGTTCAGGGGTTACAAGGCCATGTGTTATATCGATTCGGAGATCCACCCCACTCAGCTTTGAATCCATATGGTAGTCCAAGTAAACCAAAACATGATAACTCTGCAACACCATGGCTATACGGAAATGGCAAGGCTAGCCTGAAAACACTGTCACACCTGGAAAAAACCCATGCCAAGATATAAAATAACTACATGCAATACCATGCATGCCAAATTTAGCAATGGAAATACACATGCAAATATATACCTGCCAAGAATCCTGCTGTAGTTTCTTGATTCCTGCTCCTCCTTGCTTTATTCCTATTTTTTCCTTCTTTCTTGCCTTTCATGTTTCAATATCAAAATACTCCAAAAACTCGAAGTGTCCAAGAGTGATAAAGAGAGAGAGAGAGAATAATGAGAGAGCTCCAAAAAATGCACTGACAAAAGGTACTGACTGATCCTCAGAAGCCTTCTTATAGAATAGGCCTCTATTTTCTTCATTTTCCATTATTTTCCTTCATTTTCCTCCTCACATGAAACATGTGACCTTTCATCTTCCTTTTCTCCTATTTTCCATTATTTTCGTAAATAAATGTTCCAAAAATTCCATTTTTCCTTTCCAAGGCCTTTTCCATTGCATTTTCCAATTTCCTTAGCCATAATAAACCAACTTAACACCCACTAGGATGTTTTGCTCAACATTCAGCTTGGAATAAGTGTCCCATCAACCATGATTCTTATTTATAACTTTTATTACATGGAATTTTCACCAGGGCTGTTACAATTTTAGAAAAATATCATTACTTCATGCAATATTACAGACACATGCTCATATCATGCAATTAATCAAACACAAACAAAAAATAGACGACATAATAGACACCAAACACTCAACACTATATAGATGAAATAATCAAGAAGTTAAGCACCAAGTACACGACATAAGAAAACCCATACCTTAATGCATATCAGGGGAGGCTATATTGCCTACACAATCAATCTAGATTAGCACAAGATAAATTCACAACATATCACCCAATAATAAATAAGGTCATGATATCCATAACAATATCTACCTAACATGTGCACATCATAATTTCATAAACCATTATCATTCATGCATAAAAATCACATATGTGTAGTGAGTCTAGACATAATACAACACACCATCATAATTAAGTTGACTCATGTATGAATTTTATAACCCTAACCATCTACATAGGCCAATCAAACTAACATGATACATATAACATCAAGATCTTAATGCATTAACCCTAATCATCAAGTAAACTAACATATAACATCAACGGGTTAATCGTATAACATAATCATCAACAACATATAACATATTCACCAAGTTAATACCATGCATGACTAACCAACCCAAGTACATATGATCACACTAGTTAACTAATTTCTATCATGCATGTAACCAAAAAATCAATAGAATGAAAGGCATAATTCATATGCCTACGCTGATCAACTAACATTTATCATACATGTAACAAAAATAATAATATAATGAAAAACATATAAATAACCCTAATACTTACAACAACCCTGAATCACATTCCTGCATGCCAAGCATACAAACTTACATGACTGTCTTCTCTTACCACAAATTCCATTGTTGCAACTTCACTTTAATGATATGTATCTCCTTCTCTATATTAGCCAATACATTAGCATCATATCATACCAATATCATCATGATGACCTAACTGCATACAATGACCTTATGCACAAAAACCTCAATCAAATCAATGAAAACTTGGCCATATGCACCCGGCTTGACATGCATAACTAATCATGAACAACAAATGCATGTTCAACATGTAACAATAAGTAAGAAAGCATGCACATAAAATAAATAGGCATAAACAACACACAATAAATCATATACACATGACAACATGTTGAAAACAACACCATCAGTCCTTCCATGGCTACACCACTGCCACCATGGCCAACACAACACAGATGCAAAAAACACATACACCATAGGTATGAGAAATACATATGCAAAAAATAGAAAATCATGACCAACACATTGCCCATCTATTCCAAGGGTTGAACCATGCCATGATACCACTGTAATATCCCAAAATAGGGAATTTATACACTATTAGGAATATCTTAAGATAAGAAAATGTGGAGATCCAACAATATGTAAAACACAATAATGAAAGAGAAGTGTTGCATCAACTTCAGAAAATGACAGAAGAACTCATAGCCATCTTATTAATGTTATAGCAGCAGAATGTGTACAAGATCTTGAGGAAATGATCACTCAAGCTTACACTAAAGAACCTGAAAGGAACATGTACAAGAAATATGAAATACACTGCTACCAAGGCTATGACTACGCAATTTATAAGAGGCACTGCAACATAATGAATTTCAATACATGGATTTAGAAATGTAGGGCTAAAATAAGATGGGGAGCAAAGCTCTAAACCCCTGAAAAACAATGTCTAGTCAATCCTCGAAGGATTGGCTGAAATATACATAATGGCCAAAATGCTGGAGTTGCAGAATCAAAACTGAGTAGCAGCTGCAACTCAAGAAATGGATGAAGATAACTGAAGATGCTGCATCTGATGAATGGATCTCATCCAATGGATATCTTAGGTGAAAGTCTGATCCAATCACTAAGGATCTCTCCCTCCAAAATAGTGGTGCAAACTCCCACTGCAAATACACTCAGAAATAATGCAGTCAAGGAGATGGACTATGCTGTAGGAGATGGGAAGTGCTTGGCCTGATGCCAAATATGTGAAATCAGCTCCTGAATCTTCCTCACTGAATTCCTAGAGGAATAGAAGTTCCCTCCTCTGAAAGATAAGCCAAGGAAATGGTGTTGTGGAACCCTCCACTGCAACACCCTGCAACACAATGTTTCCTGCTACAAAAATAACGTTGTAGCTGAAAAAGGTGGCTTGGCCTTGAGCTTGAAATGTGGATAATGAAGTAAAATCCCTCAAGAGGCCTCTCAATAAGGGAGAAGGATTCCTAAACAGGAAATCCCTTGTGCTAAGCAACACAACAATATCAGTTAAGCAACTGGAGAAAGAAAATAGTCATGCAGACCAAAGTCTATACTCAATAACATATTCCATCTATGGTTGCCTTGTCTTACCTTTATAAAAATGAAATCCTTCTTGCCTTGGCCCCCACAGATTAGGGTTTACTCCACCAAATAATCTCTCCCCCATTCACACTATGTTTTCTATCAAAGTGATCCACTCCCCCTATGGCAGCATTGTTGACTTGGTCAAACTTGACCTTGTCCTCATGAATTTTCCCCTTTTCACACTTGAGGGTGAAAAATATAGCTACTCTGATGATCCCATTCACACTATGAGGGATTTTATTCCTACTCATGGGCCTCCTTACCCATTTATTCACTTCCTAGCTGATATAAGAAAAATTAATGTTCCAATTAGCTCCATGCTAATTTTGGGAACATTACAGTCCTCCCCTCCCAAATGTTGCTTGTTCTCAAGAAACTGCAAGGATAGAACTGAAGGGCCTTCTTGAGGCATGAGGGTTGAAATTAATTGGGATCTTCCACCCCCATATGAATATCCCATCCCCAAGCAATCATCCATACAAAATGAGTTACCCTCCAACATGGCAACTCCTGAAAATCTTCCTCCACCTTTGGCTCATGAAAAGTAGGTGGGCTCAAAATCTGACCATGGAAGAAAAGGTAGCATACCCGATGCTGTCCTCCTCTCCACTCATGATAAGTGTAGAGTATGTGATGATCTTGGGCTACATTAGTATTTCCCTTAAGTGGAAAAACGAAGGACAATCCTCCAAGGATCTCCTCTCCATCATTGAAGAACAAGCTAACCCAAAACATCTCATCCATGATGAATAGGACATTATCATCATAGGGTATCTAAATGAGAAGTTTGATGAAAGTTTTACATGATGCTGAATGATACAAAAAATATCTCAAGTGGACACAGCGCAGTCTCTCCCACTGCAACTTCAGGAAATAGCATGGCAAGTGATGTTTTGACAAATGGCTAGTTGTGTGAATCAACACATATACTAGTGAATAGTAAATGGGTGAATGTGTCAACTGAGCATACAAGAAATAATCAAACACTTGCTCCTGATTATACAAAGGATGGCTGTCTCCATCATAATAGTTGGCAAAATTTTGTTCATGGGGCTCAACAATAAACTTACCCTCTTGTGGAGCAATGCACTGCATGATAATGGTAAGAAGATGAAAATACTGTGTTACATAATCAATAGATGCAAAAACAACATCCTCACCATGTGATGATAGTACAGTGATGCATGAATACATGAATAAGTTCATGCTCCAAAGGAACAACGTTGTTGGCCTATGCAAATAGGCTCTGCCAACCCATAGCTCAATTCTTTGACATGATTATTGTCAAAGACTCCTCCAATAATGTTGCTGCAATTAGGAAATTCCTCCCAAAATCGAAGTACTTCCTATTCATCTAAGACCAAAGAGTAGCCCCTTTGCACCATGATAGTGCCATCTCCTACCCCTGCAACATCATACAACATGTGAGAGCAAATATTCCCTTGCTCTCTCAAGTACAACCCAAGAAAAAAAAGTGTTTGCTGCCTCCTCATGCTCTCATCATACAAGTCATGTGATGAAGACATAATGAATGATATGAATGTCACATAAACATCATGCATTCATACTCTTTTCTACTCCATGATGCAAGAATCTTGCCATCTCTTCTCCATCCCCATACCCTTAGGAAGGGTATATGCCAAGCGATGGCCAAACTCCTTCAAGAGTAACCAGCGCAGCCAAGCCTCCTGCTGCCTGGTGTCATAGATCTACAAGTGGCTTACTAGCCTCTTGCTCTCCATCCACATCCACTCAATCATTTGTGGATGTCTCCTTCCATCCTCCATATTTGTACTCCTCCCATGAGGGCTACCATCCTCCCAAATCAGATTTCTGTCTTTGCATTTCATGGGATATTGAAATGCAATCTTCTCAAGGATCAAGTTGATCCCATAAGGACCCAAATAGGTGGTAGGCAAAAACCTCCCATCATGATGTGTAGGGCTCAAGTAGTGTCCAACAAAAACATGAGAGATGTTATCCATCCTAATATGTCCTCAATCATCTATCTTCTCCCCCTTGAATCCATAAATATCTAAGTGTGAGAAGGGAAGAACCTCCTCAAACTGTTGAAGAACTTTGCACTCCATGATGTGTTGAAGTGAACTTCCGATGGAATCTCTCCATGAGATTTCCTCCTCATGCATGGCCTTCCAAAACCAAAGAGGCCTTGGATCTGCTGCAAGTAGAAGTATCTCTTTGAGCTGTGACATGCTCATTGAGAGAGTGTCATCTAGAGAGGAGAAAGAGTTTCTTATCTGCAGATGTCTACTCCTTATTATTGCTTCCTTCATGGCTTCCTAAATGAAGTTGCCATTTGAATGCTCCCATGAGGAATGGTTCCTCTTTTCTTCATCATTGCTCTTGTATAGTGCAGTGAAATTCTGCTACTCTAAATCAACAGTATGCAATGATGTGGACTCATCCATAATGTTTGCTGAAATGATAAGAGATGTACATTTAAGCATACCTTGGTGAAATTCGGAGGCTCCTTGTAGGGATGCAAGAGTTTCCTCTTCATATGTGTTGGCTTCCCAAACTGCTGAAGAAGAAGGCTGCTCCTCCATGGTCACAATAGTGCTAGTACATGCCCCTTCAAATGGTGGTGAGGGTTCTTCCCTCATTTTTCCAAATCTCCTAATCATCCTTTGAGAAAACTCAGTAAGAGTAGAAACCCCTACATGGCTCCAATGGCTGAATCACCAAGTATTTGCTTCACCTTCAAGGTGCAACACTGCAATTTCTACAACCTTTATATCTACTATAGGATGTAGTAGGAAGAAAGCCTCTAGCTTCATCACCCAAGCCTTTGCTTCACATGTGAATGATCCATCAAAAGTGGACAATAGAAATCTATTGCCTCTCATCATCCCATAGCTGTGGGGTCTTCTTTCTTCTTCCAGCTGAATAAATTGTGGTAAAGCTAGAGTCTCTTTGAAGGCTCTAGGTTTAGCTTGGTATTCAACAAGGTATTCAATTATATTTTTAGATTCCAAGTGTTCTTCATGATTCATGTCTTCTCCTTTGTGAGAGTAGGAAGTGCATGGTCCTTCCTCTTCTCCTTCTATTTTCTTAACCTCCTTGGAGAGGTCCTTTCTCGATCTGAATACTGATGAGAGCAAGCTAATTCTCTTCACCGTCTTGACCTCTTCTATCTTCTTATGGATGAAACTCGAAGGCTGAGCCAAATATCATGCTTAGATACCACTGTAATATCCCAAAATAGGGAATTTCTACAATATTGGGAATATCTTAAGATATTCCAAATGTGGAGATCCAGCAATATGTAAAACACAATAATGAAAGAGAAGTGTTGCATCAACTTCAGAAAATGATAGAAGAACTCATAGCCATCTTATTAATGTTATAGCAGCAGAATGTGTACAAGATCTTGAGGAAATGATCACTCAAGCTTAGGCAAAAGAACCTCGAAGGAACATGTACAAGAAATATGAAATACACTTCTACCAACGCTATGAATGCGTAGTTTATAAGAGGCACTGCAACATAATGAATTTAAATACATGGATTTAGAAATGTAGGGCTCAAATAAGATGGGGAGAAAAGCTCTAAACCCCTGAAAAACAATGTCAAGTCAATCCTAGAAGGATTGGCTGAAATATACACAATGGATGAAGATAACTGAAGATTCTACATATGATGAATGGATCTCTCAAGTGAAAGGCTGATCCAATCACTGAGGATCTCTTCCTCCAAAATAGTGGTGAAAACCCCCACTGTAAATACACTCAGAAATAACGCAGTTAAGGAGATGTACTGTGCTATAGGAGATGGGAAGTGCTTGGCCTAATGCTAAAGATGTGCAATCAGCTCCTGAATCTTCCTCGCTGACTTCCCAGAGGAATAGAAGCTCCCTCCTCTGAAAGATAAGCCAAGGAAATAGTGTTGCGGAACCCTCCATTGCAACACCCTGCAACACAACATTTCCTGCTACAGGAATAACACTGTAGCTAAAGGAGGTGGCTTGGCCTTGAGCCTGAAATGTGGAGAATGAAGTACAATCCCTCAAGAGGCCTCTCAAGAAGGAAGAAGGATTCCTAAACAGGAAATCCCTTGTGCTAAGCAGCACAACAATCTCAGTTAAGCACTAGAGAAAGAAAATAGTCATGCAGACCAAATTCTATACTCAATAACATATTCCATCTATGGCTACCTTGTCCTCCCTTTATACAAATGAAAGCCTTATTGCCTTGGCCCCCACACATCAGGGTTTCCTCCACCAAATAATCTCTCCCCCATTCACACTACGTTTTCTATAAAAGTGATCCACTCCATCTATGGCATCGCTGTTGACTTGGTCAAACTTGACCTTGTCCTCATGAATTTGCCCCTTTTCACACTTGAGGGTGCAAAATATAGCTACTCTAATGATCCCTTTCACACTATGAGGGATTTTATTCCTACTTATGGGCCTGCTTACCCATTTATTCACTTCCTAGTTGATATAAGCAAAATTAATGTTCCAATTAGCTCCATGATAATTTTGGGAACATTACAACCACTGATCTAAGAGGATCTTGCACCAGTTCAGATCAACAAGGAAGTCTAGTTCATCTTCAGTTTCTCCAGTGTTCTGGATAAAATAAGAGAGCATTCAATTGGTTTGAATTTGGTGCATGGTACAAATTGTAATGTCATGGTGATTATATGGTCAAAATTCTATGCTAAGTGGCTAAATCCTGTGGTTAGAAATTCTATGGTGGAAAATAATGTAAAAGCACTGACCTATGTTATGGTGCTAAATCTATGGTGAAAAGACCTAGCACTAAACCTAAAGTCCTAATCCTAAGTTCTAAACCATATAGCACAAATGTTATGGTCCAAAGTTTTAAACCTATGTTAAAAAACCCATCTAGTGTGCTTTTAGACTATGTAAAAACATATGTTACAAACCATATTACAGTCTAACCGCAACGAGGTCTTGACTGTTGGGTGAAGGTTGCAGCACATGTGAACACTTGGGAAGTTTACCACGCAGTTTCGGAACCTAACCATCGGGAGACCTTAACCAGTTAACGTAGCAGCTGTCACATGTAATAGTGAAGCCCGAAGCCACCAGACCTAATCGCTAGGTGGCAGCCAATAGTTAGACCACCAATCACCTCTCACATGTAGTTAGTTAGTTCACACCATCAACTATTTTTAACATAAAGTTTATTTTTGGGTTTTAAATGGTTGTGCGCTATGTTTAATTCAAGCCACCATGCCACCTAATTTCAAGGTGTTCCACTTCTATATGACCAAGAAAATTCAAGCCTTTAATTCAAAAAACCATATGCTATGTTTGGCCCAAGGGGTTCGACCTGAACCTGGCTTGTAATTATAAAACCACCATTGCTCGTGAAGGAGAGAAAGGAGTGATTTTGAAGGCTTGTATTCAAATTTCTGTAATAGAGAGGAAAATTTTATTTCAGGTGTATGTTAGTCATTCAGAGGCGGAATTGGGAACAGTGACAGGCATTGGAAAGCTAGGAGAGAGAGATATCTGTTGAAAAAGACCAGAGGTGCCTGTGAGGACATTTAGTTTGGTGAATTTTTGTGTAAAGACTTCCTTGGATCAATCCTTAATAAATGGACACCCATCTTGAAAGCGGACCCAAAGACGTAGTCCACCAAGATGAAATCCGTAATCAATTTTTGTAGTCTTTTATCTCTATTATTTGCTGCAAATTCATGTTTAATTGTGATTCTTAAGTTTTGGATTAAGTCGTAAAATAAATTTCTTTCCTTCAGTCTTCCACACTAAGCGACCAAGTTAACAATCAATTCACCATTGACAAATATTCAGTTCTACTTCTGTATTATTTCAGATCATATATTTTGGTATCAAAGAAGGTTGCGTTTTGTAGGTTTTTTGGCAGTGAATGTTAACCAGGTCCATGTTACGAAGTGGAGAAGGAACAACCGAGGAGATCGACTTATAAGTTGATAGCGGAAAATCGCTCAAGAATCGACAAATGGAGGATTCGATGCAGGTTGATGAGCTCCATCATTAGGCATATTTGGAGGGGTTAATAGTCACCTATTTTCCTTCTTAGATCTCTTTTTCTTGAATTTTTATTATTATTTGGTTTTATGATGCTAGTATAGGTAGTGATTAAGTCTAACATACCCTGAGTGCCTAATATAAGGTTGAGTGCAGAAAATCATGAATTATTAATCATTTTTATAAGGATTTTATCATAAAGAATCGGAGGAGAGAACAGAGAGGAATTATATAAGGATTGTCCACCCTCAAAGGCAGTTGAAGGATCCTAAATATTCTCTCCAACAATTTGAATTACAAAGGCAGCTAAAGGATCCCAAAGATTCTCTCTAGCAATTCAAATTCCAAAAGCAGCCAAAGGATCCCGAAGGATTTTCTCTAACAATTCGAATTCCAGAGGCAGCCAAGCAATTCAAAGAGGAGTTCACCCAATCCTTGTTCATTGAGACTCAAGTGGACTCAATAACCATTTTCTAGGGAGTTGTTGGTAGCTGCCCTATAGAATAAATACAGCAAAGCTAGAGCTAGGAAGTGTTAGTCTATTCTAGTCAGTAAGTCGATTCCATTCAGAACTATTGTTTTGAGCTATTGAGATTTTTGTTTTCTATTCAGTGATCAAACTTTCAGAGATGTATGAGGTTATTATTTTATGAAATGAGTAGACTAGTATCATTCAATTTATTTAAGTTTTAGAGAGATAGGCTCGTGGGTTAGGGCCCAATCCATGTGCCTCAACTTCTCTGATGTTACTATCTTTTTCTTTCATGTCATTTAACTAGTCTTTCTTCTGAACATTTAGCTATTTTTCTAGTATTTTTATTGATGTTTTAGTTCACCTCCTGTTATCTTTTGCTGTATATTTAATCTACTTACAAAGTGGTAGAATAGTGATAAACTCCATAAAGCTGTGAGGTCAACCTTCCCCTCTTAACTCTGTCAATAGAGCTCGACGAGGGTAGACCTTTTCCCACATACCAAAAATGCTTTCTCGCTTATGATTTCTTGGAAATATATTAGATCAGTGCTCGCATATTCATGAACATATTGTCTTTCTTTCTTGCATAAATAGGCAGGTTGATAACAAGTATGGGAAGAATAGCCCAGAGGGAAGTTCTCCAACACCTCCTGCTTTGTCTTCCATCTCCATTCCATCTCTATTGTTATGCTCTGCGCACTTCTGTTACACCCTCCATCTCCGCTTTTTCCCACTTATGCTCGCTGCCTTACACTTTTTATGCAAAATGCGTGAAAAATCATTCAAACCCATTCGAACATGACCTCCACCTTTGCTCCTTGAGTCTCCCGCTACTGTACATCACACTTCGCAAATCGCAACTTTTAGCTTTTACCTTTAATCACTTACTGCTTGTTCTTGCGATTGTGATATTGCGAAATCGAGCCCCACCATCGGTCCCACTGCCACGTCGCCCATCGAAAATCGCACTCCGCAAATTTTAGTTTTTACCTTTAAACACTTACCACTTGATCTTGCGATTGCGATATTGTGAAATCGCAAATCGCATCGTTTACCTTTTCGCATAACACTTATCACTTATTCCGCCGATAGGATAGCTCCGCCACGTCACTTGTCGCACTTCGCTGAAATTTTACCGCATCACAGATCACAACCTGCAACTTTTACCGCATCGCAAGTCACACTTCACACATTTTAGTTCGTTCTTGTTAATCCTTACCTCTATCCTAAACTTGCGATATTGCGATTGCAACATTGCACATCGTAACTTTTGTCCTCCATTGCACTCTGCCATCGCACTTGTGAATTCTTTCCGCTCCAAAGTCATTTCTCGTGCTATAATAAATTTTCATAAGGGTTTAACCCCCTCTTTCTGCTTCCTAACCTCGTTTCATGTGTTAAACCCCCCATTAGCCTCTTTTAGCCCTTTTCTTCCATCTAAGCTGCAAACTAACTCTTTTTAAGTAAACTTAAGGCATGGATAGCTTAGTTGCATGACTAGGAACATGGTAGATAGATTATATGATAAGTAGAGTGCATTTAGCTGTTTGGCCAAGTCAAGTGTGGTTTAGAATTAACTCCCTTTTTGCTATTTTATTTTTTCAAATTAAATTAGTTTCGTTCTTTTCATTTCCTTTCATAAACTTAGTTTAGTTTCCTTTTTGTCATTTCCTTCCAGCAATTTACTTTCTAGTTATTCTCACAGTTTAAGAAATAGCACCCTTTTATAAAGTAGAAGAGGATGACATGAACAAAATGCATTTTTTGTGTATATAGCACTGTCACCTCAAATTTTTTACAAACCCTGGGTTGATAAAGTAAAGTAGGGTAGCCCTTGGGAGTTTCAACACTCTTGGTGCAATACCAGGGCTCACCAATTTTTGGCACCATTTACGAGAAGTTTTCTAGTAGATGTTTTGATTTTGTTTTAGCATTCCTTTATGCTTTCCTTTCTTTTCATGTCATTTCAGAAATATTGAAAAAATATAAAAATATCTTATTTTCATACCTTGTAGGACTAGGAATACTCATAGACAAATCTTACATAAAACACCACATCACCTCTTGGCCACCCTTCACTCTTCTTCAGTGGCAGTGAGATTGAACCTCCTATAGGAGAGCCTTATGAATATTGTAATGAATAAAATAATGTAAATAATGACTAATTAGTTAATTAGTAATTAGGTTGAAAGGCCATGTCTGATGAGACATGACCTTTTGTGAAGAGGGAGCTGCCTAGGTATATAAGCAGGACTCATTTGTAAATCTATCCGATATCTCATTCATCATACTTTCTAATATAATATTTGTATCCTCATAGATATTCAGATATTTCAAGTCTTATAGAATATTTAACTTGAGAAGGAACTTTGTTCGCTTCATTTGGTATCAGAGCAGTTCGATATTCTGGCCGCTCATTGCTGCATAGAGCTACGCTCCTCGGTCCAGGCCTTTGGCTATCAAAAATTCATCAACATTTTTTTCATCGAAGCATTTCGCTACCAGTCTTGGAGTTTCTCCATTTTCACCGGTAGGCCTTTGGCGAAAATTAAAAATTTGAAGAAAAAAATGGAAATTTTCAAAAAAAAAAGAAGCAGAAGAAATATATATCTATATATATATATATATATATATAAAGTAAAAAAATAAAATAAAATAAAATAAAATAATATATATATATATATATATATATATATAAAGTAGTACATATACGTACATACCAAGACAATTTAAAAATAAAAAGGAAAAAGAAAGAAGGAAGAGTAGATAAGATTATTCTGATTATTCTTTAAGTGGTTTACAAGCTCATGGTTTTAGAAGGCCATGGTAATTGCCCATGGTATTTGCAATGTAAAATAAGAACAAAAGGAATAAAAAATCTCTATGTGAATGGTAAGTTTACTTTTATGTGGAGAGCATTAACCGAGTTAAATACACATAAGTGGACATATATTTTATAGGTGAATATAGGTGAATAGCCACGTTTCACTAGGGTTGTAACTTTTCAAAACAAAAAACAAAAAGAGTTAAAAAAAATCAATTGTTAATATATATATATATATATATATATATATATATATATATAACTAGAATTTACTTAGTCAAAGAACTCATCACTAAAGGAAGACTATATTTAAGGTTATATAAAGGAAGTAATTTAAAAAAAAAATCGAAAGCAAAATATTATTAAGGATTTCTTAAAATATTAAGGAATCATTATTAAAGCTAGAAGGTAAATAAAAGGAAAGAGAGGTTATTAAAGGTTCAAGTATTGGAAAAGTGGAAAAGGTGATAAATCATTATATTCTTAAGATTTTATTTAAAAAGGGAATATATACATATATAAAAGAATTTGAGCCTGTTTTAAAAGAGAATATTCGTGAAGGATTCATTACCAAAGATTGAAGGAATAATAGTAAAATATATTGGAAAAAATAATTAAGCTTGAGGGTTTATTAAAGGGAAATAATAATATTTTGTTATAAATATTAGAAAGGGTCACCCTTAAAAACCTCGAAGTTATCTGACAAAATGGCATCCAAAACAGAACTAAAAGAGGGAATATTTCCTAAAAATTATAGTATGTGTGTCGATGCGCTAATTGAAATTAAATGGTCACTTTTGGGAAAAGAGGTTCTTATATATATATTGATTTTACTCGAAAGAATAATTAT
Source organism: Pinus albicaulis (assembly GCA_034641835.2). NCBI lineage: Eukaryota > Viridiplantae > Streptophyta > Pinopsida > Pinales > Pinaceae > Pinus > Pinus albicaulis. The sequence continues at coordinate 455,664,928 of CM076576.1, read as the reverse complement.
GTCAGTACCAAATGTGCTAACCAATTAGTTATCCCTGAATAAAATATAACTGAAGCAAATTCATTTAACACAAATGAAAAACAATACAACATAGAGAATTTACACCTAAGTATTGCGGAGTATTCCTTTGTCTCGCAATTCACTGTTAAAACCTTATTTTCCAATAATAGTGATATAGTTCTGGGTTCACTCTGGATGGAATCACTAGGGTCATTCATCCTTAATACAACAAAGAAGTTTTTAACATTCTCTTGAAAAAAGAAGAAAATAACGCTACAGGACGTTAACTTAAAACCAAATTCAGTGACACCTGAAGATATTCAAGAAATTTCAAAAGTAATTTCTCAAGAAGGTAAAAAGGTGATCCAAAATATGCAAAAGGAAGTTGACAAAATCACCACTAACAAGAATGAAGAAGTTGCTCGCCTTAAGGACCACAACGAAAAGTTACTAATGCAAATTAAGGAGCTGAAGAAAGACAAGAAGTCATTAGAAAACAAGGTGCAACAACTTGTCGAAAATAAAGCATCGAATGTAGAAATCCAAGTTGAAGAGAAAGAGTTTGGTATTAATGTAGTGAATGTCATAACTCGAGAAGAAGACGAGAAAGTTGTAGAAAATACAAACTTAGATGTTGCAGTTCTGGCAATGAACATTTCAAGCGAAAGTTATGTAACCAGCTCAATAACATCATCACCAAAAGAAAATAAAAACATCTCCACACAACTAAGAAGGGAAAGTAAAACCAAAAAAGTTCCCTATCAACATCCAAATCACGGGAGCAGATAACTCGACCGAGCTATGTATTAAGAACAAAAAAAAGCTGATGTTTTGAAGAATACTAATGTCGGTGCGATCCACTCATGTGATAACAAGTCGTCACAAGTTGCCAGTCATCGTAATATTCCATAGAAGATTGATTTAGGTTGGTCCGATCCATTCTCAGTGCGACAGTTTTGTTTGTCATTTAGAGGATCATATCAACTTGTATCGACAAGGATGACTTCCCCAAGATGAGAAGATGTTTGTAATAGGAAAAGAAATCGAGGCCTTTCATCAACAAGCTTTGAGGACAAAGTTGTTTGAGGAGGAAGGCAATGTAATGAATACAATAATGAATAATGATTAATTAGTTAATTAGTAATTAGGTTGAAAGGCCATGTATGATGAGACATGAAATTTCATGAAGAGGCACCTGCTTAGGTATATAAGCATGCCTCATTTGTAAATCTATCTGATATCTCATTCATCATACTTTCTAATATAATATTTGTATCCTCATGGATATTCATATATTTCAAGTCTTCTGGAATATTTAACTTGAGAAGGAACTTTGTTCGCTTCAAATATATTGAGGATCATATTGAGGAAGAAGAAGAAGACCTTGTTTAAACTGAGGGACCTACTTCACCTATCTTAACCATGGCTAGGATCCAGAGAGCCTTTCCCATAAGAGAGGCAGATGGGGAAAATAAGATGAAAAACATTAGCCCCACATCTCTTCCACACTTCCATGGACTTACCTATGAGGACCCTAACACATTCATGTTTGAATTTGTTGTTGGACTTATGACTACACCTATGATGATTAGAAGTTGAAGCTATTCCCATCCACCCTTAAGGGTGCAGCCTTGCGATGGTTCATGGGTCTGCCTGGGTAAATCATCACTACCTGGGCACATATGGAAGAGACCTTCAGGAGCAAGTACAAAGACTACTGCAGGTCCAAGGAAACTAAGGATGAGATATTTAGGATGACTCTAGGGCCTGATGAATCCCTAGAGGATTATGAAGAGAGGTTTCAATTGAACTATAAGAGAGCCAACTGTACTCTTGATCCTAACTCACTTAAACTTGTAATTATTCAAGGGATCAGTGAATAGATGATATAAACCTTGAATATGTTATCAGGAGGATATATTTACCAACAAACCTATTAAAAAATCAAAACTGTCTTCCAGAACCATTCTAGGGAACTTAGGAAGAAGGGCAGAGCTAGCCAAAGTACACCCAATACCCCTTCCTCTTCCACCTTCATAAAACATGAGATTGGAAACATGCTAGAGGACTTAAAGAGTGACATGTTGCACACCTTTGCTTTGCAAATGGACATAATGTAGGTCAAAAGGAAGCAAGAGGAAGCAAAGGGAGCACTGTCCATATTTTGTCCTAGATGTACCAAGAAGCACCCAAGAAATGAATTTCCATTAAATGTCATAGAGGTTTTCTTAGTCTGTGAAGAGAATCATGCCACAGAAAAGTGTCCCTCCTTGCCTGGACTTAAAGCTGTATATCAAGGTGGGGAAAGAATGCCAGAGAAACTCTGTTTCATCAACCAGAGAAGGCGTCACGGCCCTCAACCATATCAAAAATGTATGCAAGGTGCACCTTACTCTTACTATTACAACAATCAAAGTGCACCCATGCAACCTTGGTACACCCCCACTCCTCCATCCTGGTCTACACCTCCTACTTGGTCTTCCAACCCTTCATACCATCCTCAACCATTAAATCAACCATTTCAGTAGTATGTTCCACAACAACCTCAGTGGAACAATCCATCCCAAGGGTGGAGGCCTCAAAAAAATAAACTACCTGCTCTAATTCCTTCATCCCAACCTCAACCTCGGCTTACTCATTCTACTCCATCTAGGCTACCTGTACCTGCACAACCCAATCCAAACTCGAACAACAGATAGGCACAACAGGCTCCCAATGGAGAAACATCCCATCCAACTTATGCTGTGGAGATATAGGAGGTTAATCTCAGGACAGGAAGAGTACTCCTAGAAAACCATCCCCCATCTCCACTTATAGAGGTTGAGGAGGAAAAGGAAGAAGATAATAGTCAGATCCAACAACCTCCTTTTCCCGAGCGCTTGACCCACCCTAGTCAGCACACCCTATAGGAGACTGAACTCTTGTGAGAATTGGAAAATTTGTGTGTGAATATACCACTTCTACAGGCCATTAAGGATTTCCCAATCTACAATGGGTTCATCAAAGAAAAGTGCTTCAAGAAATCTGGGAGAAGGAAGAGAGATACCCCCACCATCAATGTGGTAGGACAATTGTCTGACCTCATGCCGAGGAAGGTGATATTTCAAAAATACCTTGACCCTGGTAGTCCAGTTGTTGATGTGCATATATATTGTGTCATAGTACCCAACACCTTGATTGATCTAGGGGCTGCAATCAATATCATGACCAAGGAAACTATGTTGAAACTTAATCTCCAAGGGACTTTGAGGAAAACCACAACAGTTCTACAACTTGCAGATCAGTCCACAGTAACTCCGGAAGGAATTGTTGAAGATGTTATGATTACCATTGACTCTTGGGAGTATCCTACAAATTTCTTGGTTCTGCAACCAAAAACCAAGTTTAATGGTTATCCTCTCATCTTAGGGAGACCTTGGTTAGCCACTGCAGATGCTTATATTAGTTGTCGAGTCGGAAACATGAATATAAAAAATGGGCTTTTTTCTAAACATCTAGTGTTATATCCTCTAGCCCAGCGTCCCATTAATCATGATATCCCTATATGGTTGGAGGATGAAGAAGATGAGTTATATAAAAATACCCCTATGTGTACCACATATGTTTTTCTTAGAGGGGAGCAACTAAATGAATATGAACTCATCAACCATGCCATTCAAAACCAATCCTCCACTAACACTCCTCTCGAAACCTTAGTCAAAGAGTTTGAAATCCAACCTTCGATGGAAGTGCACGTAGTTGAGACAACCTATGAAACCACCAAGGCTATTGAGTTTGGCCCATCCAGATCTCTGAAAATAAACCCAACCCTCTCGAATGAATAAGAGAAATAGCTATTCCAACTTTTGAAAGAAAATCTTGAAGAATTTTCTTGGGATTACAAGGACATGAAAGGGATGCATCCTTTAGTATGCAGACATCAAAGAAGGATGCAAGCCTATGAGACAACCCCAAATAAGGATGAACCAAGCTCTGAAGGTCATAGTCAAAGAAGAGTTTCAGAAACTATTGGATGCAGGGTTCATATATCCTATATCTGACAGTGAGTGGGTATCCCCTCTTGTCCTAGTCCCAAAGAAGAATCGGAAGTGGAGAATTTGTGTTGACTATCGAGAACTTAACAAAGCCACCAATAAAGGCCATTTCCCTTTGCCCTTTATAGACCATGTCCTAGATGGCATTGCAGGCAAGAAGTTCTTTTCCTTCTTAGATGGGTTCAGTGGGTACAATCAGATTCAAATCAGCCCTGAAGACCAGGATAAGACTACTTTCACCTGCCCTTGGGTTACCTTTTCTTATAGAGTCCTACCCTTTGGGTTGTGAAATGCCCCAACTACCTTCCAAAGAGCTGCCTTGAGCATATTTTTTGAGTTAGTCCATGAATCTGTCGAAATTTACATGGATGATTTCACACCATATGGGGATGACTTCCAGGAAGCTCTCTCCAATATGGGTAAAGTAATAAGGAGGTGCATTGAGATGCATCTCTCCTTGAACCCAGAAAAGTGTGAATTCCTGAAGAAATAAAGGGTTGTATTAGGACACTTCATATCGCAAGCAAGAATACTGGTAGACCCGAACAAAATCACTATCATCAAAATGGTACCTACTCCTCAAAAGCAGAAAGATGTTAGGAGTTTCTTAGGCTTAGTTGGTTACTATAGAAGGTTCATCAAAGATTTTAGCAATATGGATTTGCCATTATTTTGGTTATTGGCCAAGGATTCTGAGTTTATTTGTTCTGGTCCTTATCAAGAAGCTTTCAAGCTCATTAAGAAACAATTAACTACTACCCCCATCCTCCAAGGTCCAAATTAGACTATGCCTTTCCACATCCACACTTACACATTCGACAAAGTTGTAGGGGTAACATTAGGACAATTAGAGGACAAAATCCCTTATGCCATTTATTTCATCAGCAAGAATTTGTCAAAGGCAGAGATGAATTATACTGTTACTGAGAAGTAGATGTTAGCCATTGTCCATGCATTTAACAAATTTAGGCATTATGTAGCTGGATATTAGACCTTTTTCCCCACTGACCATGAAACCATCAAGTATTTAATGAACAAAATAGATGTAAATACTAGGATAATTAGATGGTTGTTACTTTTGCAACAATTTGATTTGAATATTGTTGATAAACCTGGAAAGGAGAATGTTGTTGCGGATTTTTTGTCCAGGTTAGCTCTCCCTGTAGGTGAAGAAGGAATGGTGGATGACCAGCTGCCCTTGAACACCTCTTTGCCATGTCAACACTCTCACCATGGTTTGTTGATATAGCCAACTACTTGGTTTCTGGGAGACTCCCTCCTAATCTTTCATTCAGGGAGAGGAGAAGAATCATCATAAAAAGTGCCCCTTTCACATGGATTGGGGGTACCTTTTCAAGATAGGCCCTGATAAAATCCTAAGAAGATGTGTGAGGGAGGAAGAATTTTTTGATATCCTCTCTTCATGTCATGACATTCCATGTGGAGGCCACTTTGCTGCAAAAAGAACTAATTACAATGTTTTGCATCCAGGATACTATTGGCCTGCCCTTCATCAAGGTTCCAGAAGATACACCAACAGGTGTGACTAGTGTCAGAGGAAGGGGAAACCCACACAAAGGGATGATATCCTTTACACCCTCAGGTGGATCTTGATCCATTTGACAGGTGGGGAATGGAATTCGTTGGACCTATCGATCCACCATCCGAACAAAAGAAGTATATTATAGTCTACACTGATTACCTAACAAAGTGGGCTGAAGAAAAAATAGTAAAGGTAGAAACCGAGGAGAAAGTAGTAGAATTTCTGAGGGAGATTGTGTTTTACAAATTTGGATACCCAGAGAAATAGTCATTGATCAGGGAGCATAATTCACCTCTCACTTCATTGAGAATATTTTGAGGAAGCACAAGATTAAGCATAGAATTTCTATTGTCTATCACCCTTAGGCAAATGGCCAAGTAGAAGTAACTAACACAGCTTTAGAGAGCATCCTCACCAAGGTTGTGAGCAGCAATAGAAAAGATTGGGCAGATATATTGGTAGAAGCTACTTGGGCCTACATCACTACTTAGAAGGAAACAACATGATTCACTCCTTATGAAATAGTCTATGGTAAGAAAGCTCTACTCTCAGTTGAATGGTAGCTGAATTAAATCTAGATGTATCAAATGCCCAAAAAGAGAGGTTGCTACAACTAAATGGATTGGATGAGTTCAGAATGCAAGCACTTCTTCACATAGAGGTAGTTCAACTGCAAAGGAAGGCATGGCATGATAAGAACATCAGAGAAAAGACCTTCCAAGAAGGATATTGGGTGTTGTTGTATGATTCGAGGTTTAAATAATTTAAAGGCAATATAATGACAAGATGGTTAGGACCTTACACAATGGAAAAATGTTTTGATAATGGCACAATTCAAATCAGAACCATAGATGAGGAAGGAACCCCCTTGCTTGTCAATGGTCACATGCTTAAAATTTACAAGAAGCCTTTGTCAAAGGCAGAGTTCATAAATTCAATAAGAAGAGAGGTGTATGTAATGGGAAACTCCATAGTTTCCCACACCTCTTGAAGAAAAAAAAAGGAAAAAAAAAATAATAAGCTTGTGGGTTGAAAACCTCGATGGAGGCAACTCACTTGCTAAAACAAAAAGGAAAAAAGAAAAGAGAATAAATATCCATGGGTGAAAAACTCTCTGAGGCACCCAAGGCAAGTCTATGGGTTGGAAACCTCCATGAAGGAAACAAAAAAAAAAATAATAGCAAAAAAAAACATCTGCATTTATGTGTTTTTTGTGTTTGTTGTTTTCCAGGTTATTAATGGTTTCTGGAAACACAGGAAGGCATTCATCTTCTTTTCCCTTCTTCTATTTTACCTTCCATCCCATCATTCACTCCATCCATATTCATAGCTTCTTCCATCACCTCCATACACAAATTACTCCATTCCTGAGCACAATGTAGCAAGAGAAGCAACACACAAACTGCTACAAACATCAAGAAGTTCCTTCAAAAACAAAGTTGTTCATGGACTGCCAAGAAGAACAACAAGGAAAGCTGCATAACAGAATCCAGGAGAATGAGAATGCCACCCATGGCATCTCAAGAACCCTACGTGACATCCACAACAGAGAGAAAAAACAAGCAAATATTAGCATTTCACTCAGGAAGCTGCTCATTCAACAAGCTGCTTATTCAGAGTACAGGAATATGGTGAAGAACACATCATCTAAAAGGCTTTTCTCCAACCTCCAGCTCCTGAAAATGCCTTGACCACAACAGGTAAACTCGGGTATATCTTCTCACCCCTTGCTATGCATCCATAATAGCCAGAAATAATTAATTTGCAGACTTAGAGTTTAAGGGGCAGAAAGGTGGCCAGTTAACTCAGCCACCACTGTGAGGAATGCCTGAAAAAACTGGAAGTACACGCCACCTCATATGCAAAAGAAGAGAATTTAAATCAAGTGGAATAGAGGATAATAAGGGGAGGAAACACATAGTCTGTCATGAATTAACACGGAGGAGGAGTTACATAAGCACAGAACTGGAGTTGAGCCGAGTTACATAAGCACTCCAAAATTAGCTGCACCATCTAATAAAAGGAGATGTTGTCTCATCTAGACCAGTAAATTGAAATTTTTTAAAGGGAGAGAGACCGAAGGAAGCACGCTTTGCTTAAATAAGAAGAGGAAGAGGTATTCCAGAGCTAACAAGAATCAGAGAGAGACAAAAAATTCTCCCACTAGCCTGATTATCATTGAAGAATCACCAAGGGGGGAGGAAAGAATTGAAGAGATAATTATGAAGGAGTAGCTGCAGAAGGCACATGCATAGAATGTAGCACTAAAGGGGAAATTACAGCAAAAATAGGAGCAAGTAGCCACCATGGCAGACTTATGCATACAAGCCCTTCAACATAGATTCCCCTCGGACTCATATGTTTTGTACATCACAAAACAATGGCTTCTATTTCAAATCAAAACTCTAGCCTCCCATGGATTGCTACCTTTCCAAGATTGTAGGCAATTCATGAATTTATACAAGCAAGCTAACATGGTTGATCAAGCAAAGATGGAAGAGTTTTACGTGCATAACTTTGTGCTGACAAATCTGGATATTTGGGACACCAATACTACAATGGGGGATATGCAGTTAATGGCTCTAGCATCTTGGATGGTGAATGAGGACACTAGAGAAAAATAGATATGGAAGGTCATGGGAAGAAGAAATAGAGAACCCTTATATATCAGACCAGAATTTTTCAGCCCAAGAAGAGTCATCCTTAACCATTGAGAGATGGGAAGGGACCTTGCACTGGTGGAAAGCTACCTTCAGACTCAAAACCAGGTGATAGGCCTCTTTGATGATGTTTCTAGGTAGATAAAGGGGGAGTGCATTATGGCCAGCCAGAGGAGATGGAACAACCTCCCTCATAGCCTCAAGAATAGGGTGTACCATACTCCAGAAAGACTGAGGGGTGCATTGGAAAGGGAAACATTACACATGAGGGCCATGTAGGCCAAAAAGATCCAATGGTTGGGACTAAAGCTCAACCCACCTTTGCTGCTAGGGCTGACTGATGAAGAGGACACCGATGCACAAGATAGAGAATGGGATAGTGCAGGAAAGAATAATTGTTTTTACCCACTTGGGGAAACTCCCACACTTCTTCCTCAGGAAATTAGGGGGGCTGTCAGAGCCTTAAAGGAATGTAGGAGGAGGATTAGTTTCTCAGAGGATGAGCAACCATTCAGTAGGGGTGTGATGATGAGCTCCATCATTAGACATATTTGGAGGGGTTAATAGTCACCTTTTTCGCTTCTTAGATCTCTTTTTCTTGCATTTTTATTGTTATTTTGTTTTATGATGTTAGTATAGGTGGTGATTAAGGCTAACATACCCTGAGTTCCTAATATAAATTTGAGTGCCGAAAATCATGAATTATTAACCATTTTTATAAGGATTTTATCATAAATACTTGGAGGAGATAGTATAGAGGAATTATAGGAGGATTTTCCACCCTCAAAGGTAGCTGAAGGATCCCAAAGATTTTCTCCAAAAATTCGAATTCCAAAGGTAACTGAAGGATCCCAACTATTCTCTCCAGCAATTTGAATTCCAAAAGTAGCCAAAGGATCCCCGAGGATTCTCTCTAGCAATTCAAATTCTAGAGGCAACCAAGCAACTCAAAGAGGAATGCACCCAATCCTTGTGTTACCCACCTATAAAAAATTGTTATATAAAATGGTGGCTAAATCATGTTTTAAGCCTTCAAGAAACAATTTTATGGCCAAATTGTTAGTTCTTGAAGTCTTATGAAGATAACTTATCCTTGAGTTAATATTCACTGCTGTTTCCCTCATAAACCTGAAAAATCTGCTATTCACAAGAAGAAAGACTGCTCAAAAAACCCTTTTTTCCCTTCATTTTTTCCCCTCCTTTCACTCATAATTAACCTCCATTTTCATCCCCTTTTTCCTCATGAAATTCCCCCAATTCCCTCATTTTCCTTCCTTTCCTTCATAAAATCCCTTTAATAAGGTTTAAAACTCCTTTTAAAACCTTATCGAAACTCTCAAAATCCTCAAAAATGCTTCAAAAATTATAAAAAATAGTCTTTTTGCACTAAGGGCTTAAGCCCCTTAGGCCTTAGCCCCAGCCCCTTTTTCGCATAAAACCAGCACCGAGACTAGGTGCTAAGGCCTAATCACGCAATCACAATCGGATTTTTCCTCTTTCCTTGTTACCTTTTGCTTTTGAAAAAACTCCGATTGCGATTAAACCCTTATATATATATATATCCGACTTTTTCCTTTGGCTTTTTTTTTTTAATAAACCTGACAGTTTAATGCTTAGGTGAATGTTAGTTGTTGATCTAAACCGATCAACGATAATTGATCAATCGCATTGAAAGTTTTTAACTTACCCTTTGTTCCTACCTCCCTCCAATTGTGGTTCTGCGATTGTTTCCCGACCGTTGATCTACTCTACCGTGCCTAGATCTGATGGTCCATATCGCTCCCCGTTCAAAATCCACTCTTCTGCCTTTGGCCTTCACAACTAAATCCTAACCGTTGATCTAATTTTGAGATCGACGGATCTTATTCCATCGCATCGCAAAAAAACTATTTGTTCACTCCCTCTCCCTCTTCCGATTGCGATCCTGCAATTCAATCTGGACCGTCAAATCCACAAGAACCGGTGGCCCAGATTTAATCACCCTCCACCATAGCTCTCCAACATTAAAACCCGTCGATTCATCGTGACTGTTGATCTCTCTAAGATCTGACGGCCCACGCTTAATCGCATCGGCCCATTCCCTTTTTGTTTTCCCCTTGATTTGCGATCTTGCGATTAGATCTGGGCCGTCCATTTCATAGATCCGACAGTCCAGATCAAACCCAAATACCTTTGCTATTTCATAAAGCCCCGCAGTTCAAACTCTTCGGTGAAGATCCACCGCTGATCTCTACAGATCAACGGTCCAAATTCACCCGATCTCCGCCCAACCCCCTGCCTCATATTCCTTTCATTTTCCCCAAGATTAAATCATAGCCGTTAATATTTTAGATCTTACGGTCCTTATTGAACCCGGTAGGCCCAACTCCTTTGGAACCTACCTTCTCCCATTGATAAATCTCAACCGTCCATTTCTGAGATCCGACGGTCGGGATCTAAATCGCCTTGACCCTGACCACCATCGCACTCTCATCCCCACCATCAGATCTCCCCACCCTTCATCCAGCGGCTAGAAATCGTTTTCGTGTTTTTTCTGTGCCTGAATTTTAGCACCAAATATTTACGCGATAAAAGTGGCTTTGAAGGGGACATGTGTTAGTAGGTTTATGATATCGTGTTTTTTCTGAGAAATCTTAAAACCACCTCAGAGCAACGCGAAACCAGCGGTTTCTTCAGCCGAAACCACCTTTCCCCATCGCATAGAATTTTCTCATATTTGAATCTCCGCCATTCGTTCTTTTCATCCAATGGCCCAGATTGCATCTAACAATTAAGCCATCACCCTCCACCCTTATTCTAAGTGACTTCATCAATCAATATCCATCGTTGATCTCTATTAGTTGATCTAATCCAACGACCCAGATCATTCCGTGACTCCTATTTTCATTAAAGCCCTTTTTTTCTGCCGATAAAGGTTTTCTCTCATTTCCTTTGCAATTTACTCCATTTTTCTATAATATTACCCCTCTGCATTATATAAATCCCGATTGATCTCAACCGTTGATATTTGCAGATCAATGGCCCAGACTTAATATCCACCACCATTTATCCAACGGCCTTCCCATTTGACCCCAGCAAGCAATCCTCATATTTGGATGATTTCATCCAATGGTCACGATCTAACCTAACTTTCGAAGCAGTTTAAACCTATCCCCGCAGGATTTTTATAATTTTTTCTTGTTTGTGCAAGTTTTAAAGGTTTCTCAATTGTTTTAAATGAAAATCAATGACTGGGGTGACGATCCCCTAGGACATTATCCATGAAGACAAAGAATCCATAGGGTTCAAATTAACATTTTACCAGTGCCTCATGAACACTGGTAACATTATAAAACCCTCTGCGTGCTTGCAAAAACAACAAAACATGGAAAACCTTGATCAGATAAAGAGTATCAGTGTCCAGGGATAAAATCAAAGCAGAAATGAATGTTTAATGATTTTAAACACAATTTTGAGGGATTAAGGGATAAAATTCGATCTATCAAAGGCCTAATCCACTCAGTCGAAGACCGTATGAAGACTTGAAGACATAGATTCAGCCAAATTAAGCCTAAAACACATAATTAAAGAAAATTAACAGTGTTTTAGGTTAAAAAAATGAGATATATCAGTCCGAGAAGCCTCCACTACCACATCAGAGGCTAATTGAATTATTTCTAGCTACCCAAAGCCACCTGCAGCTTCAAAGAAATCAATAGATGGCATAGTTAATGCCTATTTCAAAAATATTTGTTGAAAGATAGTTGAACAGTTAATACAACCAAAGAAACTTATTACAATTGTCAGCAAAGTTATTATAAAGATAAGAAACAACCTTGAAGTCAATCTTCTCGTCTATTAAGTCTTAAAAAGCCAAAACAGAGTTATTGAACAGAGTTATAGGTCAAATGCATCCCTGCCTTATGCCTTGCATGGTTTTCAAGGCTGAGGATTGCATTTACTAAGGAATTAATGATACTTAAACCCTAGAAATTCTTTCACCTCCTCATTCTTCCATAAATACTTTTGTAGAAGATGAAATATAGGTTGGTTGCTGAACTTTGATGTAATACTTGTGCTCGAAGATTTCTACATTGTAAATAGTTTTCAGAGGCTCTTGAAGCTCTGTTTGTGATCGAAGAAGTTAGGTTGAGAAGAGAAGATGATTGCTGTACTGAAACATTGGACTTGAATAATGTAACTGGATTGACATCAATATACAAGCTGATTTTTGGGATCCTGGTCTATATCATTGGTGAAGTACCTCTTGCTGTGTTATTGTTTTCCTTTCATGTATGCCATTTTTTTCACTTTTCTCTGATAAAGAACAACAATTATAAAGTTAGGATTTACTGTTTACATTACCCTTCTCTGACTGATAAGCTTTATCTATATTTTTTCCTCCAATTGTGTGTTTAAGAATGACGTAAGTTAAGTGTAAACATTATCAAGGAATGTTGGTTTGTCTCTGTCTTGATGTGCGAAACTTGAAAGGAAGTTCTTGAATGAAATTTTCATTATATGCTGAGTAGAGTTAGACTGGAAAAGTTTATGGTTTGCCCTGTCTTCTATTTTCTTTCTCCAAAGGTTGTTTTGAAAGTTTCCCTAAGGGTATGCTGAAGCAGGTTTAGATTTTAATGTATCTTGCTTGATCTCAAAGCTGCACTTTGTTTTCTTATCTGTTTTTCATCCTTTCTGAAAGTAGTCATGTGGATTGCTGGATTGTTTTTTTGATAAGTTAGCTTTAATACAAGCTTGTCTAAAGAAGTTTATGGTTAGCCCTGTGCTTTGGTTGGTTTTAAACAGTTGCTTTAAAAGGCTTTTCTTGTTTGGAAAGTTGATAAATCCTTGTTGAAATTATTGACTTTTTCCACCTTCTCAACACTTTTAATGTTCCATTCCATCATTTAATATAAAATATCTTTTGATATAGATGACTTTCCCCTTGGATCACTCTTGAAATTATTGCACAATTAAACCCTTTTATGACTCCATAGCCCAATGGATTAAGTGTTGCTTCATATCTATCCTATCAGCTAAATCTTGTTCTGATTGTTCACATCTTCACTCCTTTGAAACTCTTTCATTTTTAGGACTTTCCACTCAACTAAAAATCATGCACAACCATCCAAAACAAACAAAAACCCTTGTTCTTAATAACTAGCCTAATATCATACTAAAAAATTTAAAGATAAATCAATCTTTTCACTTATAGAGAGATCCCTCTCTGGATTCGGGAGGGCTAGATCCTAGAATCCCAAAGTGGTTCGAATGTTGTCTCTCCAGCTTTAGTCTCACCAATCTGCTGAAGTTACAGATTCCCAACACCTTATTCATTTAGAGTCAAGTGGACTCAATCAAAATTTTCTAGGGAACTGTTGGTAGCTGCCCTGTAGAATAAATAGAGAAGAGCTAGAGCTAGGAAGATTTAGTCTATTTTGGTCAGTAAGTCGATTCCATTCAAAACTATTGTTGTGAGCTATTAAGCTTTTGTTTTTTTATTCAATGATAAAATTTTTAGAGATGTATGAAGTTTTTATTTTATGAAATGAGAAAACTGATTTCATTCGACTGATTTAAGTTTCAGAGGGCTAGGCTCATGGGTTAAGGCCCAATCCATGTGCCTCATCTTCTATGCTCTTAGTATCTTTTTCTTTCATGTCATTTAGCTAGTCTTTCTTCTGAACATTAGCTAGTTTGCTGGTATTTTTATTGATGTTTTAGTTCACCTCCTATTGTCTTTTGCTGTATATTTAATCTTCTTATAGAGTGGTATAATAGTGATAAACTCCATAAAGCTGTGAGGTCAACCTTCCCCTCTCAATTTTGTCCATAGAGCTCGAGGAGGGTAGACCTTTTCCCACAGACCAAAAATGATTTCTCGCTTATGATTCCTTGGAAATAGATTAGGTCAGTGCTCACATATTCATGAACATATTGTCTGTCTTTCTTGCATAAATAGGCAGGTTGATAATAGTAACAGGCAACATAGCCTAGAGGGAAGTTCTCCAACACCTCCTGCTTCATCTTCCATCTCCCTTCCATCTCTGTTGTTACGCTCTGCTCATTGTTGTTACACCCTCCATCTTTTCTTTTTCCCACTTATTCTCACAAAATTACCCTTTTTATGAAAAACACGTGAAAAACCATTCAAACCCATTCGAACGTGACCTCCGCCTTTTCTCCTCGAGTCTCCCACCACCATACATCGCACTTCGCAAATAATAACTTTTAGCTTTTACCTTTAATCACTTACTTCTTGTTCTTACAATTGCGATATTGTGAAATCGCACCCCACCGTAGGTCCCACCACCACGTCGCCCATCATAAATCGTACTCCGCACATTTTAGCTTTTACCTTTAATAACTTACCTCTTGTTCTTGTTCTTGCAATATTGTGAAATCGTCAATCGAAAATCGCACTGTTTACCTTTTCGCATAACACTTACAGCTTATTATGTTGATGCGATAACTTCGCGACGTCACTTGTCACACTTTGCAATTCTCTGAACTTACCACATCGCAGATTGCACCCCACAACTTTTACCACATCGTAAATCGCACTTCGTAGATTTTAGTTCGTTCTTGTTAATCCTTACCACTTTCTCTTTAAACTTGAGATATTTTGATTGCGACATCGCACATCGCAACTTTTGTCCTCCATCATACTCCACCATCACACATTTGAATTATTTCCGCTCCAAATTCATTTGTTGTGCTATAATAAAGTTTCATAAGGGTTTAACCCCCTCTTTCTGCTTCCAAACCTCGTTCCATGTGTTAAATCCCCCATTAGCCTCTTTTATCCCTTTTCTTCCCTCTAAGCTGCAAATTAACTCTTTTTAATTAAAATTACGGCATGGATAGCTTAGTTGCATGACTAGGAGCATGGTAGATAGATCATAAGATAAGTAGAGTGCATTTAGCCGTTTGGCCAAGTAAAGTGTGGTTTAGAATTAGCTTCCTTTCTGTTGAAGCCTAGAAAATATCTGCTTCAAACATCGGGGAAAACCACCCGGTCGAGACCTTAAGACAGCTCCTTTTCCGTTTGGTATGGTGGCTCCGATTGGATTTAAAGGACCAGTTGCGATATTGTAATAGACCAATCGGGGTAAACATGCGACGAGAGGCTACTATAATGAGATTCAACCTCTTATGTGCCCTTAAGGAAGTGTAACCAACTGAAAACACAACATATAGACTATTTACAGTAACCACAACGCCCCCAGGAGCTAACCCAACCATGTATGCCTTTTACTCTGTTGTGTAACCAGCTCCAAAAATAGAAGAAAAGAGATATCAACGCCTTAGAAATAAGCCACTTCAAGGGGCCAACCTCCAATACATTACATAAATGAAAAATTCTTGGATGATACAATTTACACAACCTCCTTTCTATATATAGGAGTCCATGTGGCCATAATGTAATCCTAGTGGGCCACAATGTAATCCTAGCCGACCTAACAATAATAATTTAAGGGCACAATAATAAAAAAATGGGGATTAAAAGGGTACAATAATAATAATAAGGGGGTTACACTAATAACAATAAGGGATTATGCTAGTAATATAGGGACCTAACATGCCCCTCTCCTTCAAAAATGTGTTGTCCTCAACGCTTGAGTAGCTCTGGGTGCTTCTGTATAAACTTCTCATCCTCCCATGTAGAATTTTCAGTGGGTAAGTTCTTCCACTTGATGAGATACTCTGAAATTGATCAATACCGTAACTATCGAGTTCTTGTTTCCGTGACCGCTTCAGGTTCCAATATGATTTTTCCTTCCTCATCAAGTTCTGGAAATATTGTTTGAACTGGAATATTTTCACCTATAACCTTCTTTAAGCATGAAACATGGAAAATCGGATGCAATTGTGAAGAAGCAAGAAGCTCAAATTTGTATGCCATAGTACCAATCTTTTGCAACACCTTGTAAGGACCATAGTACTTTGGCGATAATTTATTATCCTTCTTAGCTTGCTTGAGGGACATTTGTTTGTATGGTTGTAGCCGTAAAAACACCCAATCTCCTACATCAAAACTTCTCTCGCTGCGATGTTGATCTGCCTGTTGTTTCATTCGATTTTGTGCCAAATTCAGGTTATCCTTTAAGAGTTGGAGAACTTCTTGCTGATGCTCGATGTGATCTTCCACCGCTTGAACCTTCGAATTTTCCCTTAAAGATGATGTGATCGATGGTGGATGATATCCATAAAGTGCCATAAATGGGGTCATTTTTGCTGCAGTATTGAAGGAAGTGTTATACCACCATTCAGCGAGAGGTAACCACTTGACCCATTGTGTTTGTTTATCAGATACAAAACAACGAAGATATCCTTCCAAAATTTTATTTACTATCTCAGTTTGACCATCAAATTGAGGATGATAAGATGAGCTATGAGCTAATTGAGTACCCAAACAAGAAAATAACTTCGTCCAAAAATTTCCAGTAAAAATGGGATCTCTGTCGCTCACAATAACCCTTGGGCTTCCATGTAGCTTTTGAATTCTGTCCATAAATTTAGTAGCAATCGTACTTGCTTTAAATGGATGAGATAATGCACAAAAGTGTGCATACTTGGTAAGTATATCAACTACCACCATGATGACACTCTTTCCTTTGGACTTAGGTAAACCTATGATAAAATCCATTGAAATCTCCTCCCAACGTTGACTTGGAATGGATAAAGGTTGTAGAAGTCTTGGGGTCTTAATTGTTTCCACTTTATTCTGCTGGCAAACCAAACATTCCGCCACAAACTTTCGAATATCAGATTTAAGGCCATCCCAAAAAAATTCTTTCTTCACCCTGTGGTAAGTTTTTAAAATCCCGAGTGTCCTCCTAAAGGAGAAGTGTGCAATTCCAGAAGAATCTTTTGTTTTAGTTGGGAATTCTTACAAAGATATAAGCGATCTTTGTACCATAAGGAATCATTTTTCCAACTAAATGTATCAGATGTACTAGGATCTTGCTGCAACTTTGAATGAGTGTCCATACATCTTTGTCCTTCTTCCATTCATCTCTTGCTTCAGTTATCCAATCTGGTTGGATAATAGAAATGGCACAAAGCAATGCTTCCACCTCTTCATCCTTTCTTGAGAGTGCATCTGCAACAACATTAAGCTTTCCTTTTTGTAGATTATTTCAAAGTCATAACCCAACATCTTTGTGACCCATTTTTGCTGCTCTTCGGAAGATAGTCTTTGTTCCAAAAAGTGTTTAAGACTATCATGATCAGTTTTTACCTTGAAGTGTCTTCCCATTAGGTAAGTTCTCCATTTCTTTAGTGCATGCAGGATTGCTAACATTTCCTTCTCATAAATAGGTTTCTGTAAATACTTTCCTTTGATTGGACGACTTTCAAAAGAAATGGGTCTTCCTTCCTGCATTAAAACAACACCAATTCCATTTCTCGAGGCATCACATTCCACAATAAAGGTTTTTGTGAAGTCTGGCGTAGCTAAGACCAGTGCTAGGCCAATTGCCTCTTTAAGATGTTCAAAGGACTTAGTTGCTTCAGGAGTCCATGAAAATGCATCTTTCTTCAATAATGTTGTTAGAAGTGTTGCTATTCTCCCATAATTCTTAACAAACTTGCAATAATACCCTGTTAACCTGAGAAATCCTCGCAACTGCTTTATGGTTGTCAGGACTTTCCATTCCTTAATGGCTTTAATTTTGTTAGGGTCTACTTTAACACCCTCGTGAGATACAATATGACCCAGATATTCCAACTCTTGTACTACAAAAAAACATCTGGATTTTTTTGCAAATAATTGTTTCTCCCGCAATAGTTTGAGCACCCTGTCAGCATGTTGAACATGATCCTTCCAAGACCTGCTGTAGATTAGTATATCATCAAAAAATACTAGCACAAATTTTCTAAGGAAGGTATTGAAAATGGAATTCATCAACCCTTGAAATGTAGAAGGTGGATTGGTAAGGCCAAAAGGCATGACCAAAAATTCATAATGACCCTCATGAGTTCGAAATGCTGTTTTTGGAATATCTTCAGTCTTCATTCTAATTTGATGATATCCCGAACGAAGATCCAACTTGGTAAAATAAATTGCTCCATGTAATTCATCCAATAATTCATCAATCACAGGAATGGGAAATTTATCTTTAATGGTGAGCTTATTGAGCTCCCTATAATCCGGACACATTCGCCATGATCCATCGTTCTTGTGTGCCAATACTACAAGAGCATAGAAAGAACTTTGATTAGGTTGAATTATACCCGCCTCTAACATTTCTGCAATCATAAGTTCAATTTCGCTCTTTTGGTCGTAAGGATATCTATAAGGCCTGATGTTTGGATGAACACTTCCTGGAATCAAATGAATAGCATGATCATGATCACGAATAGGTGGGAGTCCTTTGGGAGTTTCAAACACCTTGGAATGATTGTCCAAGACTTGTTGGAGATCTGCAGAAATAGATGATTTTGATGTTGGAACTTCTAGTGAGCATAATTGTGCAATTACGCCTCGCTGTTCTTTCCTTAGAAGCTTTGTCATGACATTAGAGCTTATTATCCTTCCTGGCTTCCCTGCGATACCCCGTAATTCGACTTCCTTTCCTTCTGAAAAAAATTTCAAGAATAGTTCTTGAAAATTAAAAGCTACCGTCCCTAAAGATTGTAACCATTGTACTCCTAGTACAACATCAGCACCTCTCATAGGAATGGAAAGCATTGGACTATTCAATACATATTCCCCCATGGTTAGCTTGATATTATGGAATTTTCCAGAGCAATTGATAGTTCCTCCATTTGCAACCATCACTTGACATTCTGGTGCTGGGTATAAGAAACAATTTAATTCCTTGGCTACCTTACAATGAATAAAATTATGGGTGCTACCTGAATCAATCAACACTATTACCCTTTTCTTCTTGATCTGTCCTACTATCTTGAGAGTTTGAGGAGTGGTAATTCCAGCCAGTGCATTACATGATATGGTCGTATTCATTTCTTCCTCTTCTATGGCTGGTTCCTGGTGTATATCCTCTTCTTTTTCATTTTCTTCTTCTTCTTCACAATCTATGTAAAATAATTTCTTTTCAGCACACTTATGACCTTTAGTGTATTTTCTATCACAACTGTAGCAAAGCCCTTTTGCTCTTTTTTCTTCCAATTGTTGTGGTGTCAACCTTTTAGGTTGTGGAAATCTAGGTGTAGCAACACTTCCTTCTTTATATAATTGAGTGGTAGGCTTCCTTGTCGCCATTAATTTGCATTCAAACTTTCTTGCCAACCTCAATGCCTTCTCCAATGAATCCGGTTCCAAAACGCAAACTTCATGTTGTATGTTATCCTTTAAAGTGCCTATGAAGAGGTCGATCTTGTGTTCCTCTGGAATATCAGTTACCCTTATATTTAATTTTTGGAGGTCCTCAATATGTTGCCCCACTAAACCCTTTTGTTTGAGATTTATCAATTGGCTAAAGAAGGTGTTTCTCTTTGTATCCTCATAATGTGCTATCATTTCCTCCGTAAAAATTGACCAAGTGACAATTTTTTTAAGGGAGCAAAGCCATCGATACCATACAAATGTATTTTGTTCTAAATGTAAAGTTGCAATGCGTACCTTTTGTGTGTTTTGCACGTTATGGAGATCAAAATATTGCTCCATCTGTAGTATCCATGTTACAGAATCCTTTCCATCAAACTTCCTCATATCCATTTTTGGAATATGGTGGTTCTTCCCGCCAACATTAGAGTTTATGAAATCACGATTAACATTTATTTTTTTCTCATCATGAGGTTCTTCTACTATCTTTTCACTATTAGGAAACATTTCCTATATCAACTTTGTCAAACCTTCGATGTCTGCTTTTAGATCATTCTTCATGTTTTCCATGTTGTTTTCCATGTTGTCTTTCATGTCATCAATATTAGCTTCCATGCCATCCATCTTAGCTTCCACGCATTTCTTCAAACCGTCCATCTTCGCTTCCACACCTTTCTTCAAAACTTCCATTTCATTTTTTGTTGCTCTTTGCGAGAGTGAAATTTGTTGCACTTGCTCTTGTAATTTTGATAGATCATTTTGCAATTATTCATCTTCATGAGTCATAGTAGAGCCTTATGTAGGCTTAATGGGTGTTGAATTATTTTTACGGGGCATATTTTAGAACCCAATACTGATATCTATTCTACAATATGCCCTTGGAATCAATTCAAGTTGATTCTTCAAACAAGACTCATGCAATTCGAAAAAGAAATACACACCTTTTTCTTGCTTTTGAGGAGCTCGATATTGAAATTGGATTATCTCTGTGATTGCAGCACTTCAATATTTGAATTTCAGTACCAACATAGCCCTCTGAATTATATTTCGAATGCCACAGGTCTGACCTGATTTGGATTCTCTAAGACAAAGTTGTGTCCAATCTCCCACAATGACCTAATTATGGAGTGGTTCAGTAGAGTGAACTTGTACGACTTGCCACATATCATTGTTTTGTTCTTCGGCTCTGAAATTGATAGAAAAGAAACTACAGTCTGTGTACTTAGAACCACTTTTTACGGCACTCCAATCTGATGCTCAGAGAGAGAGTTATGAAGATTTTCCCACGATCATCTCTTTGAGATGAAATTCAGGAGCCTGAAAAAGCACTACCTTCCACAGATCATATCTCCGAAAATGTTGTGAACCAAGCTCTGAAATTTTTTGAAGGTTTTCCTTAGGATTTCAGCTTCGCACCCTAAAATTTTTAGCTTAGAAGAAAATTTATAGTGCAAATTCCATGATGACCTATTTAGGAGCCTAAAAAAAGACCTAACGTCCACAGATCATATCTCCAAAAATATTGCGAACCCAACAAAAT
Organism: Pinus albicaulis; assembly: GCA_034641835.2. Lineage (NCBI taxonomy): Eukaryota > Viridiplantae > Streptophyta > Pinopsida > Pinales > Pinaceae > Pinus > Pinus albicaulis. Next base: position 455,643,879 of record CM076576.1, on the reverse strand, counting down.
GATAACGATGTTCCCTCCGGATTTCGAAGCCGCACCCTAAAACTCAACTTGAAACTTCGTAGAAAAGAAATTATAGCAAAATTCCACGAAGGACTGCTTTGGAGCAAAGAAACCTAGAATCCAAAGTTCATACCAAATGTTGTGTAACTACCCAAAAAATAGAAGAAAAGAGATATCAACGCCTTAGAAATAAGCCACTTGAGGGGGCAACCCAATACATTACATAAATGAACAATTCTTGGATGATACAATTCACAAAACCTCCTTTCTATATATAGGAGTCCATGGGGCCATAATGTAATCCTAGTGGGCCACAATGTAATCCTAGCCGACCTAACAATAATAATTTAAGGGCACAATAATAACAAAATGGGGGTTACAAGGGGACAATAATAACAATAAGGGGGTTACACTAATAAAAATAAGGGACTATACTAGTAATATAGGGACCTAACATACTCCTAGGTGACATTAACATTTTAACCCCCTTTGAGCCAAAGTTGCAGAAATAACACTACATTTCAAGGGCTAGGAGGCTATAGTTGCATGCACAACACTACATGCCAGCGTCCAAGGCCCCAAAAACTCAGTTATGTGCCGGCATCTCTGATATTTGAGCCACCTTTTGAGGCCCAGAGCCTAATTCACTTCCCAAAACCTCATGAAAAATAACGATCACATCAACAAGAATTCATCTGGACCACCCCAGCGATGACAAGAATTTTTTCAAACATGTCACAAACATTGAATCTACAAGTGTAAACAACAATAGCTCAATAGCTCCAAGAAATTTGTCGTGTACTTCTCATATGTCATTGATCCCATCTTTAGATCATATAATTCTTTGGCCTTGTTGTTGTAGTACCTCTCCAATAAGTACTTCCTCAAGAGCCTTTTGAACTCATGCCAACTCAATTCCTCGATTTTGATGTCTCTAACCCACTTCACATCTTCCCACTATATTTATACTTTACGTAACTGGAGATAACAATACCAACCTTCATGTTTTCTGTATACTCATGCAATTCTAAGTATTTGTTGATCCCAAGTATCCAAGCCTCTGCATCTTCCGGTTTCTTCAAGTCTCCATCAAAAGTAGGTAGTTTTTTTGAATTCATCTAGAAAGTATCCCTTGTCACTCCTTCTGTAAATATGGTATCGATGATGATCATGATGTCTATGCCTTACAACTCCTTATTTCTTCTGTTAGGCTTCCAATGTGTTTGGAAAATCAGAAGGGTGCCCACCCTATTGCTCATATGACTCATAGGGAGAGTCCTTGCAATCTACCATATTTATATCCATGTTGATATTTCTTCCTAACAAGAATAATATGTCATCTAAACCAAATAATAATAAACTAACGTACCTTAGTATAATTTGGGGAGGATACATCCTACAAGATCAACCAATCAACATAATACATGTATATAGAAAATCATAATAGTATCTAAACTCATAACACATGGCATAATAGCGCATAAAAATCACTCTAGTTGGAGTCCATTCATAGATTTATAACCATACAAAATACACAACATGACCTAATTCATAATCATACCAATGCAACTTGACCACACACAATCACAACATCATTAGCCCTGCCATGGAGGCACCACTGCCACCATGGCCAATACAACATGGATGCAATAAAAATATACACATAGGTATAAGAAACACATAAGCAATCAACAAAAGCATGAAAAACACACCACCCATCCAGTCCAAGGGTTGAACCATGCTCTGATACCACTCTATAACACCCTCTTCCCACATCTACCAAAGTAATCGAATAACCGGGGTAAACATGTGAGGATAGTATAATAATACAAGATTCAATAAGATGACCTTGAGGAAGTGGAACCAGCGGAAACCTGACAAACACACCTTACACAACATCAACAACATCCCCAGGAGGTAACCCAACCTTTAAAATTCCTAATCCTTGAGAGAGACTAACTTTTTGATCATTTTGGACCATATCCGCAGGCATGCCAGGGCAAGGTAGAAGTTGGGATCCTATAGCTACAAGTACAACATAGAAAACATGTGGCTGGGACCCCAATTGTTCAGTTTTGTGCCTGCAACTTCGAGATTTGTTGCACATTTTCAGCCCTAGAGCCCAAGTCACTTCCCATAAATTCATGAAACTTTAGGGGATGTTAAATAACATAAAAAAATAAAATTATAGAAGAAATCACATCATCAGTAACTCATTCGAACCCCTCCTAGCCATGATAGGAATTTCGTCAAACATGTCACAAACACTGCATCTACTTATTTGAGAAACACTAAGAAGAATTTCTCCCTTACATCATTAGCTAAAATACAATATATTTGACCATATGTACATTGTGCATTCTTTCATAGGTAAAAAGAGGGATACAACCATACATCATCACTGATAAAATACATGCTTATAACCAGCATAATAAAAACTGAAATACCATGGATACAACAGAAATAGAATCCACATAATAACCAATTCAATTATACATCAAATACCAAAGGAATGAGCTCTTCATTACTGAATGTAAAAACCAACCGGAGATGGGACTTCCACGTTCCACCCGACCATAGATTGGTTGATCCAAATATCTCTTCAACCAATCACCCCCGTGCCATATTCCAAGCATGAATGTGGGACTCAAACTAAAAAACCAACTAGGGAATCTTGAGACTAAACCACCTCACCCTCATCAATAGAAACTATGCTTTACCATGATCCATCCCAGATCACTATTCCAACACAATAACATGTCATAACTCGCTTTACCGTGATATACACCCAATCACTAGGCCAACACTAGCATGGATATCAACGGATTATCTCTGCCTAAATTGTGAGGAATTTTCTTGTCTCATATTCTCTCAGAATTTACTGCAACTCAGTTCGAATCAGGGGTCACTAGGCCCTAAACTGAGACATACTCTCTAGGATTTATCGTATATCCAAAACCTAAGATTCTTAGGCCTATGGAGATAAAACCACCTCGATGCTTTATCGTATATCCTGTTATTCACTGGCCGAGGATTCCTAGGCCTACCGAGGAAACACACTATCCAAATTTATCGCAACACATAGTCTGGTTCAAGGGTGATGTAGGAGCATCAGAACACCCTAAATCAAAATTTAAATTCAAAGTTGTGAAAGAAGAGACGTGGACAATATCTGAAAAAGGGCGCTAATTTCCATGAAATTCAGTTAAAATAATAATTTTTTTCCCTCAAAGGTGAAATCAATGTGGCATATAGAAGATCAGACTTCGTGTTGCTGGAAATACATTTGTACCAAAAAAAGAAATCGATATTTTTGCCAAGAAAATAGGAGAGGCCGCAGTAACAGTCGTTTGTGGCTGCAGAATGCTCAAGGTCCCTTCTTCGAGCATACAATTGAATTTATAATTAAAATAGATTGATCTTAGCAATTAGTTGCATATTCTAAGGAGATTTATTAGTGATTTAGGATAGATCAAAGCCATTATTGATCTCATCGTCATTGTCACTAGGCCCTAAACTGAGACATACTCTCTAGGATTTACCGTATATCCAAAACCTAAGATTCTTAGGCCTATGGAGATAAAACCACCTCGATGCTTTATCGTATATCCTGTTATTCACTGGCCGAGGATTCCTAGGCCTACCGAGGAAACACACTATCCAGATTTATCGCAACACATAGTCTGGTTCAAGGGTGATGTAGGAGCATCAGAACACCCTAAATCAAAATTTAAATTCAAAGTTGTGAAAGAAGAGACGTGGACAATATCTGAAAAAGGGTGCTAATTTCCATGAAATTCAGTTAAAATAATAATTTTTTTCCCTCAAAGGTGAAATTGATGTGGCATATAGAAGATCAGACTCCGTGTTGCTGGAAATACATTTGTACCAAAAAATGGAATCGATATTTTTGCCAAGAAAATAGGAGAGGCCGCAGTAACAGTCGTTTGTGGCTGCAGAATGCTCAAGGTCCCTTCTTCGAGCATACAATTGAATTTATAATTAAAATAGATTGATCTTAGCAATTAGTTGCATATTATAAGGAGATTTATTAGTGATTTAGGATAGATCAAATCCATTATTGATCTCATCGTCATTGTCACTAGGCCCTAAACTGAGACATACTCTCTAGGATTTACCGTATATCCAAAACCTAAGAGTCTTAGGCCTATGGAGATAAAACCACCTCGATGCTTTATCGTATATCTTGTTATTCACTGGCCGAGGATTCCTAGGCCTACCGAGGAAACACACTATCCAGATTTATCGCAACACATAGTCTGGTTCAAGGGTGATGTAGGAGCATCAGAACACCCTAAATCAAAATTTAAATTCAAAGTTGTGAAAGAAGAGACGTGGACAATATCTGAAAAAGGGCGCTAATTTCCATGAAATTCAGTTAAAATAATAATTTTTTTCCCTCAAAGGTGAAATCGATGTGGCATATAGAAGATCAGACTCCGTGTTGTTGGAAATACATTTGTACCAAAAAATGGAATCGATATTTTTTCCAAGAAAATAGGAGAGGCCGCAGTAACAGTCGTTTGTGGCTGCGGAATGCTCAAGGTCCCTTCTTCGAGCATACAATTGAATTTATAATTAAAATAGATTGATCTTAGCAATTAGTTGCATATTCTAAGGAGATTTATTAGTGATTTAGGATAGATCAAATTCATTATTGATCTCATCGTCATTGTCACTAGGCCCTAAACTGAGACATACTCTCTAGGATTTACTGTATATCCAAAACCTAAGATTCTTAGGCCTATGGAGATAAAACCACCTCGATGCTTTATCGTATATCCTGTTATTCACTGGCCGAGGATTCCTAGGCCTACCGAGGAAACACACTATCCAGATTTATCGCAACACATATTCTGGTTCAAGGGTGATGTAGGAGCATCAGAACACCCTAAATCAAAATTTAAATTCAAAGTTGTGAAAGAAGAGACGTGGACAATATCTGAAAAAGGGCGTTAATTTCCATGAAATTCAGTTAAAATAATAATTTTTTTCCCTCAAAGGTGAAATCGATGTGGCATATAGAAGATCAGACTCCGTGTTGCTGGAAATACATTTGTACCAAAAAATGGAATCGATATTTTTGCCAAGAAAATAGGAGAGGCCGCAGTAACAGTCGTTTGTGGGCAGAATGCTCAAGGTCCCTTCTTCGAGCATACAATTGAATTTATAATTAAAATAGATTGATCTTAGCAATTAGTCGCATATTCTAAGGAGATTTATTAGTGATTTAGATAGATCAAATCCATTATTGATCTCATCGTCATTGTCACTAGGCCCTAAACTGAGACATACTCTCTAGGATTTACCGTATATCCAAAACCTAAGATTCTTAGGCCTATGGAGATAAAACCACCTCGATGCTTTATCGTATATCCAGTTATTCACTGGCCAAGGATTCCTAGGCCTACCGAGGAAACACACTATCCAGATTTATCGCAACACATAGTCTGGTTCAAGGGTGATGTAGGAGCATCAGAACACCCTAAATCAAAATTTAAATTCAAAGTTGTGAAAGAAGAGACGTGGACAATATCTGAAAAAGGGCGCTAATTTCCATGAAATTCAGTTAAAATAATAATTTTTTTCCCTCAAAGGTGAAATCGATGTGGCATATAGAAGATCAGACTCCGTGTTGCTGGCAATACATTTGTACCAAAAAATGGAATCGATATTTTTGCCAAGAAAATAGGAGAGGCCTCAGTAACAGTCGTTTGTGGCTGCAGAATGCTCAAGGTCCCTTCTTCGAGCATACAATTGAATTATAATTAAAATAGATTGATCTTAGCAATTAGTTTCATATTCTAAGGAGATTTATTAGTGATTTAGGATAGATCAAATCCATTATTGATCTCATCGTCATTGTATATTTTTATATAAATATATGACCTGCGACATAGTGAGGAGGGGCCAACTACATTGTAGATCGACTAGGAGATCACCAGAGCCTTGGGAGGCCACATAAAATGTAATATTAGGCTGGAGATTTAAAATAATAATCCGTGTGCAATAGTTTTAATATGTGTGTTTGTCCCATTCTATGCATGAGTTTTATATTTTCATGTTTGTACATTTATGAACCAAGTGTGATAACGTTGAGTTGAAGTGTGCAAGCTTAAGTTGTTGCAGAATGGTAAAAATTAACCAGTTTTCGTGGGACCATAATCTGCAGGTTTTCAGAATGGAAGTCATTAGAGTATTAGATTTGACGGATTAGGGTTGGCTCCAACATCAAGGGGTTACTAGGCAATGTGTTATATCAATTCAAAGATCCACCCCACTCAAATTTGAATCCATCCGGTAATCCAACTAATCCAAAACATGAGAACTCTGAAACACCATGGCTATTCAGAAATGGCAAGGCTAGGCTAAAAAAACTGTCACACCTAGAAAAAAACCATGCCAAGACATAAAAGAACCACATGCAATACCATGCATGCCATATATAGCAAGGAAAATACACATCCAAATAGATACCTGCCAAGAATCTTGCTATAGTTTCTTGATTCCTACTCCTCCTTGCTTGCTTCCTCCTTTTTCCTTCTTTCTTGCCTTTCTTTGTCCAATATCAAAATTCTCCAAAAACTCTGAGTGTCCAAGACTCTGTGTGTGTGTATGAGAGAGAGAGAGAGAGAGAGAGAGAGAATAATGAAAGAGCTCCAAAAAATTCATTGACAAAAGGTACCAACTGATCCTCATAATCCTTGTTATAGAATAGGCCTCTATTTTCTTCATTTTCCTTCATTTTCCTCCTCTTATGCAACATGTGACCTTGCATCTCCCTTTTCTCCTAATTTACATTATTTTCGTAAATAAATGTGCCAAAAATACCATTTTTCCTTTCCAAGGCCTTTTCCATTTCCTTTTCCAATTTCCTTAGCCATAATAAACCAAATTAACACCCACTAGGATGTTTTTCCCAACATTCAGCTTGGAATAAGTGTCCCATCAACCATGGTTCTTATTTTTAACTTTTATTACATGGATTTTTTCACCAAGGATGTTGCAATTTTAGAAAAATATCATTTCTTCATGAAATCTTACAAACACATGCTCATATCATGCAATTAATCAAACATTCAAACAACAAATAGATAACATAATAGACACCAAATACTCAACACCAGATAGATGACATAATCTTGAAGTTAATGCATCTCAGGGGAGGCTATTTTGTCTACACAATCAATCTAGATTATCATGAGATGAATTCACAACATATCACCCAATCATAAATAAGGTCATGATATCTATAACAATATCTAGTTAACATTTTCACATCATGAGGTCATAAACCATTATCATTCATGCATAGAAATCACATATGCATATTCAGTCTAGACATAATACAAAAAAATATCATAATTAGGTCAACTGATGCCTGAATTTCATAACCATAACCATCTAGATATGCCAATCAAACTAGCATGATACATATAACATCAAGATCTTAACGCATTAACCCTAATCATCAAGTTAACTAACATATAACATCAACAAGTTAAACATATAACATATTCACCAAGTTAATACCATGCATGACTAACCAACCCATGTACATATTATCACATAACCATAATGCATATGCCTACGCTATTCAACTAGCATTTATCATACATGTAACCAAAATAATAATATAATGACAAACATATAAGTAACCCTAATACTTACAACAACCATGAATCACATACCTGCATGCCAAGCATAAAAACTTGTATGACTATCTTCTCTTACCCCAAAGTCCATTGTTGCAACTTCACTTTAATGATCTGCATGTCCTGCATCATATCATACCAATATCATCATGATGGCCTAATTGTATACAATGACCTTATGCACAAAAACCTCAATCAAACCAATGCAAAATTGGCCATATGCACCCACTTGACATGTATAACCAATCATGAACACAGGCATACACATGTAACCAAGCATGAACGACTAATGCATGTTCAACATATAATATCACATAAGCAAGCATACACGTACACTACACAAGCATGACCAATATGTGACCTAGAATACACAAGCAATGAATATACAACATGTAACAACATGTAAGCTAATGTGTATGCCCAATGCAAAAACATGAACAACACATAATAAGTCATACACTCATGATAACATGTTGAGAATAACATCATCAACCCTCCCATGGTGACACCACTGCCACCATGGCCAACACAACATGGATGCAACAAACACATACACGGGTATAAGAAACACATAAGAAATCAACAAAAGCATGACCAACACTGAGGGTTCAACCATGCTCTAATACCACTCTATAACACCCTCTTCCCACATCTAGCCAAGTAATCGACCAACAGGGGTAAGCATGTGACGATAGGCTACTAATATGAGATTAAAAAATGACCTTGAGGAAGTGGAACCAATGGAAACATGGCTCTTATGACACGTGACATGTGACAAAATGTCTGTCATGATTGGGGGGTCCAAATCAATTCTTGTCAAACATGTCACAAAAATTGATTCTACAAGTGTAAACAACAGTTTTAAGGATAGGGGTCTCATACTTATCTGAGAATCGCTAAAAAGCATTGCTTCCTTACATCATTAGCTGCAATACAACCTATTTTATCATAGATACATAGTGAATTCATTTACAGGTAAAAACATAGAGAGAGCCATACATGATCACTGATAAAATACATGCATAAAACCAACATAATAAGAACATAAATACAATGGATACAATAGCAATAGAATCCACATAATAACCAACACAATTATACATCAAATACAAAATGAATGAGATTCTCATTAATGAGTATAAAAACCAACTAGAGATGGGACTTCCATGTTCTACCAAACCATAGATTAGCTGAGCCAAATCTCTCTTCATCCAATCACCCTTGTGCCATATTTTGAGCATGAATGTGGGACTCATAACTAGCCAAAAAGAACTAAACAAACGTGAATGCTACTGGAGTTCTCCATCTACAGCGTGAGGAATTTTCATGTCTCCTAGTCTCTCATCCTTTACCATAATCCACCCTCCAAATCAAGGATCACTAGGCCATAAACCGAGACATACCCTCCAAGCTTTACCCTACATCCCATCCCGGGACTACTAGGCCAAAAAAGAGAGCACCCACCTCTTAGGCCATCCCAGATCACTAAGCCCTAAACCGATGCAAGGATTTATGTCTAGATGAATATTTTTCATCCTCTTCATCATAATCTGATAAAATTAAAGCTTGAAAAACTCCATTAAGAAATATGTCCTATATCCATTAAGATTTAATTTACAAAAGTATCATATATATTAGACCCCTTTTTAGGTTTGTTTGTGTATCCACACACATAGACATACACATACACATATAACATTCTAAGAGGGCAATGAAAACATGGCACTTTCATAAAGAAAATTTAAAGGCCCATTTACTTTGTGGTTAGTAGGACTTGAGTGAGCCCTATCATTCAATTAATTGTAAGTACAATTTTAGGGCCTTTAAGCCCTTACACAATCAATTCAAGAGATCAAAAACTAGGTCTATTTCCTAAGGGATAAACAATATCATGGATTTATGTTTAGTTGAATACAATATTTCCACAATTATAATATCCAAAGGATCTTTTATGACTCCCCAATGGGTTTAATGTATGCTTCCTAATAGTCCAAAACTAAGAGTTTTTTCGGAGCCCTTATAGTAACAAAATACATGGAAGGATTCCATGTATTCTTAACCCAATTCAACAACAAATTCAAAATAATTAAATGCTACAATTATGCCAAAAAGAATATTTTTACCAACTCACAAGTTTATTAATTAACTTTCTAATTAAATCATTTCAGATGTTCACAAGAAAAAATAGACTCATATGGTCTCTACCATCCACTAACATGTCCATATACCCAATAAATCACAATTGTATGAATCCTAAATTCTCTTTCTCAGCCATTTGCATCACCCAAGAGATGATATTTCCTTCTCTAACCTGTAGTCGTTTAGATAATCTCCATCCCTATAGGGCTTCAACATAGATTAGTAAGAAATATCTTATTCGGGGGCTCTAAAAACTCCAACAATAAAAAGGTGTGTTAATAATAGTCTTTATACAAACACTTGGGTGATTTCTCAACTAAATATATTCACAAGAAAAATAAATGATCCACAAACACTTAATCCACAAAAAAATCCTTGAACCTATAAGTTTAAATTACGTTTTTTTAACACTAAAATTATATAAACATTATTTAACAAATTAACCATTATTCAGTTAAAGAGAGGTAGCGCTATTACGAAGTTACCATTTCAGGCGTGTCCTTTGATTCTCCATTTTCTTGGTGGACACAATTTGGTTTTGGGATTTTCTTTCAGCGCACCATTTTGTTTTTGAGTTCAATTTTCAGTCGCAATTGGAACGAGTGCCTTTCTATAGGTACCTTGACGTTTTGACATCAAATTTCAGAAAGAATTTTCATTAAATTCAGAATTATTTTTGAAATATTCCACCGTTGTTTCCAATTCCCTTCCTCTGTTCTGAAGACATATTTTCATTCGAACCCTTTGTGCATATGTTCAATTCAGCGAGTTGGGAGTCATTTTTATTCTCGAGACACGTTTGGGCTCTTCAAGTTCTAAATGTTGATTATGTGAATTAACAAACCACCTCATATTTTCCCTCGCAATGGCCCTAGAGGAATCGAGTTGCTTGTTGAGAGAAGTGAAGGTTGTTTGCAACTCCCTTACTCTGCACTTAATTCTTACCTCCTCTTCCTCTGCAACTAATATTCTTCTATCCAATTCAGTTTGTAAAGACTTATTTTCCTCCTCAACCATCTTTTTTCCATCAACAATAGATAAAAGTTGATCTTGTAGAGTGGCTAATTGCCTCTTTTTCTCCTCTGCCATGGCTGAAAACTGTCTCTGTATATCGTTGTTTTCTTTCCCTTCAAACTGCTCTTCCCCTTGTTGTCTTTGGAATCCATGATTTCTGTTTGGATGCTTCCTTTGAAAAATTAAATGGTTTTCCACCTAATTTTATATGTATGGCTTGAATACACACTTCATCAAAGTCAGTGGGATTAAACATTAATAACGTATGTTGTAAATAATAATGTAAACTGCCAATGTACTTTAATAAAGTTTCACGTGTATCCAATGGAATACCAAGCGCCAAATATTTCTTTCTAAACTCTTGAGTAAACTCTTGAACACTATGTCATTTACCTTGCCTCAAATGCTACCAATCTATAACACCCTGTTGCATGCATCCTAAAGGATAGAATTTTTTTCTAAGAGCTTTAAGAAACTTAGACCATGAAGAGTTGACTTTACCTTTATGCTTTAAATCTACTTGAGTTTTACTTTCCCACCAGATTAAGTTGTTCCCCCCATTCTAAGTGTAGCTAACTGAATTTTTTTTCTTTCATTAGAAATGTTTTGAATTCTACAATACACTTCTAACTGCTTAATACAGTTATCTAAATTTTCAGGATTCATTTTTCCATCATAAATAGGTAGTTCTAATTTTACGTCAAGTTTCAAAAGAGAATATTTCTGAGGTTTCTTTTTTCTTTCGGAATATGAACTAGAATAAGAAGAAGAAGATGATGATGATGAAGATGATGGAGGAGAATGAGGCTTATCAACTTTTCCTTTTCCCTTTTCCTTCTTCATCGCTTTCAAAGATAAAGTTGCATCTCTCACCTTCTTATCTTCATAGAGTTCTCCCAACATCTACTGCATGTTCAAAAACATTTCTTGAAACTACTCCTCACCCATGACCTTCACTTTAGTAGTTTCACCTGCATCGGATCCTCCCATTATTGATCGTTGAGCGAATTTCCACTTTCCAACTTTTGGGTCTATCTCCTCAAGTGTTCCTTCTCCATGTCGCAACCTAGACCCGATTAACATTCACTAGAAAAAAATCCTACAAAATGCAACCTGCTCTGATACCAAAATATGATCTGAAATAGGATTGAATATTCGTCGAAGTAGAAATGACTGTTAACTTAGATTACTTAGTGTGTTTGATTTAAGGAAAGCAATTCAATTTCATGACTTAATCCAGAACTTAATAAACACAATTAAACATGAATTTGCAACAAAGAAAAGATATAGAAGAAAACAAACATTAATTACAGAGTTCCTCCCTAATGGACTACGTCTCCAGGTCCGCTTTCAATATGGGCGTCCGTTTAATTAAGGAGTGATCCAAGGAAGTATTTACATCAAAATTCATCAAGCTAAATGTGCTCAGAGGCACCTCTGTTCCTTTTCAACAAAAATTTCTCCCGCCTAGCTTTCTAATGCTAGTCGTGGCACCGAATTGTGCCTTCGGACAACCAAAATACACCTGAAATAAAAACATCTCCTCCTTACACAATTTTTGAATACAAGCCTAAAATTTCCACTTTCCCTCCATGGTTCAATGGCTAAGGTTTTTATAATGTGCAGGCCAGGATCAGGTTGAACCTCTTGGGCCAAAAATGGTATATGGTTTTGCATTAAAGAAATGAATGGCTCTTGGTGCAATAGAGTTTTAACACTTAGGATAATGTTACATGGTGGGCTATTAATGCATAGCACATTTAAATTCAAAAACCCATTTTTAAACTTTATAATAAACCAACCTAAGGTCAGGCAGAAACCTTCAAGCGACGGTTTAACTAACTCATGTGACAGGTCGGCAGGCTAGTGGCGGGTTGCCACATCACGACTCTATTCTGGCGGCTTCGTCCAACGACTAAGGGTTGTTCCCAAAAACACGTTAACATGTGACAACGCATTCCTCTGATAGTGAACTGGTTTGCGGTCTTCTCGATGGTCAGCTTCAAACTACGTGGTGTCAATCCTCTTATTCATATGCTATCTGTGCCTACGGTCATCTCTGCCCGACGGTATTCTCCTGTGTGGTTAAGTGTTATACAAAGGGTTATTACATAGTTTATTCACCATATAATATTTATTACCATTACATTACCATATAATATTTTGACATTCAAACTTGCCATTTGACATTTCACCATGAATATTTCTTTGAACCTTTGACTTTTAACCCAATTTTTAATCTTGCACCATAGTGTAAATGAAGATCCCCTCTTATCCGGATACCACTGGAGCACTTGAAGACTTTACTAGCCTTCTTGGTGTCGGATTTTGACTTGCTGGCCTTAGGACCTTCTTGTTGACTTGATCTTTTACAAGATCCTCCTGGATCAACAGATCACACTACCTTCACTTTGCTGATGTACCCCTCAGAATTACCAGTTCATAAAGCACACATATGCATAGTGCAAGCATATATTATCAATTCATGTCCACATGATACTTACCTCATATATATGTAAGGGTTACTCTTCCCACTTGATTCCTCATAAGACCAAGAACCTCTTCATGGCATTCACCTGCATAAGCAATCATTCCTCCACAAGAATGATCCTTCAAAATCATATCATAGAATGACATAGATACATAGATACATAGATACATACATATTTATAATCATTAACATAAAATAATCATCATCATTTCAGACAACGACATACATACAGACACATATACATATAAACATTAGCATTAAATAATCATGATCACAACCCAATTACCAAATAGCATAAGTTAAAGGTTAAGATAACTTCCTTTAACTATGTAAAACATGCAGAACATAGAGAACCATAGTTCCCAACTTTTCCAAGGCATCTAACGCCTCAAATCCATTTACTTTACCTTTTCAATTACCTTTCTCAGGTTTGTACTACCACCATCCATTTACCACAATGGACCAAACTAGTCCAACCAGCTATCATATTATTTACCTTTCGTTGCACTTACTCATGCACTGAGATTCATTTAGATGGGACTTCCACGTTCCCCATAGATTGGCTAAGTGAAATCTCTCTTCAACCAATCACCCCCATGCCATATTCCAAGCATGAATGTGGGACTCAAACCAAAAAACCAATGAGGGCATCCCAAAGCTAAACCAGCTCACCCTGATAAATATAAACCATGCTTTACCGTGATCCATCCTGGATTAATATGCCAACACAATAAACATGTCATAACCAGGTTTACTGTTATCTACACCCGATCACTAGTCCAACACAGGCATGGATATCAACAGATTCTCTCCACCCAAACTGTGAGGAATCTTCCGATCTCTGAGTCTCTTAGGATTTACCATAACCCATAGTTTGAATCAGGGGTCACTAAGCCCGAAACTGAGACATATTTTCCAAGCTTTACCATATATCCCAAAACCCAGTATTCCTAAGCCTAGTAGAGAGAAAACCACACTTAGGAATTATCGCATATCTCGTCATTCACCAGTCGAGGATTCCTATGCCTACAGAGGCAACACACTATCGGGATTTACCGCAACCCATAGTCCGATTCAGAGGTTATGAGGCCACGTGTTATATCAATTCTAATATCCACACCACTCAACTTTGAATACATCCAATAATTCACCTAAATGAAAATATGAGAACTCCAGATCTAGAAAGGAAAATACACATGCATATCGATACCTACCAAGAATCCTATTGTAGTTGATTGATAACTTCTCCTCCTTGCTTGCTTCCTCCTTTTTCTGCTTTCTTGCCTTTCTTGGTCCAATACCAAAATGCTCCAAAAAAAGTTTCTAAGAGTGAGTGAGTGAGAGAGAGAGAGAATAATGAGAGAGCTCCAAAAATGCATTTTAAAAAGGTACCAATTGATCCTCATAAGCCTTTTTATAGAAGAGGCCTATATTTTCTTCATTTTCCATTATTTTCCTTCATTTTCATCCTCACACGCAACCTGTAAATTTTCTCTCGGGATTTACCACAACCCACAGTTTGAATTAGGGGTCACTAAGCCCTAAACTGAGACATATTCTCCAAGATTTACCATATATCTAGGCTTTACCACAATCCATCCTGGATCACTAGGCCCTAAACCAATGCAAGGATTTATGTCTAGATGAATATTTTTCATCCTCTTCTAGCTTCAAAAAACATTCATTATCAAGATAATCTTTGGAAATAAACTTTGGATTATGAAAATGTCCCATTTAGATGTAGGCATTATGATTAATATGGTCATATTTTTAGAAAATGCCTCTAATTGCAAAGAATTTACCAACATATCAATCAAATCATAAAGAGTAAGAGGGTTTTAGAAAACTCCCCCAAAGGACAAGGAATTTGAGACATCAAGGAGCCATAAATTCTAATAAAAACCCCAAATCTAGAAACAATTTCATGTGTCTCTCCTCTCCTCTTCTAATTCACAAAAAAAATGTGAAAACCATCACTCATCATGATCTAATAAAATTAAAGCTTTAAAAATTCCATTCAGGAATATGTCTTATATCCATTAAGATTTAATTTATAGAAGTATCCTATATATTAGACCCCTTTTTAGGTGTGTGTGTGTGTATGCACACACATAGACATACACATACACGTATAACATTCTAAGAGGGTAATGAAACCATGGCACCTTCATAAAGAAAATTTACATACTTTTAGCCATTGGTCATGCTTCATCCAAGAAGCTAAATTGAAATCATAAATGCCCATTTACTCTATGGTTAGTAGGGCTTGAGTGAGGCTTACCATTCAACTAATTGTAAGCACAATTTTAGGGCCTTTAAGCCCTTACATAATCAACTCAAGAAACCAAAAACTAGCTCTATTTCCTAAGGATAAACACTATCATGGATTTATGTTTAATTAAATACAATATTTCCACAATTATAATATCCAAAGGATCTTTTATGACTCCCCAATGGATTTAAGCTATGCTTCCTAATAGTCCAAAACTAAGACTTTTTTGGGAGCCCATTTAAGAACAAAATACATGGAAGGATTCCCAGTCTTCTTAACCCAATTCAAGGACAAATTTAAACTAATTAACTGCTACAATTATAAAAAAAAACATATTTTTACACTCACAAATTTATTAATAAACTTTCTAATTCAATCATTTCAGATATTCACACACAAAAATAGACTCATATGGTGTCTACCATCCACTAACATGTCCCTATACCCAATAAATCACAATGACATGACTCCTAAATTTTCTTCTTCATCAATTTTCATAACCTAAGAGATGAGATTTCCTTCTCTAACCTGTAGTCGTTTAGATAATCTCCATCCCTTTGAAGGCTTCAACATATTAGTTAGGAATCTCGTAGTTGGGGCCTCTAAAAACTCCAACAATAAAGGGTGGGTTAATAATAGCCTTTACACAAACACTAGGGTGATTTCTAAACTAAATATATTCACAAGAAAAATAAATGATCCACAAACACTTAATCCACAACAAAATCCTTGAACCTATCAGTTTAAATTACGTCTTTTTTTTATACACTAAAATGATATAAACATTATTTAACAAATTAACCATTATTCAGTGAAAGAGAGGCAGCGGTATTACGAAGTTACCATTTCAGGCGCGTTCTTTGATTCTCCATTTTCTTGGTGGACACAATTTGGTTTTGGGATTTTCTTTCAGCGCACCATTTTGTTTTGGAGTTCCGTTTTCAGTCACAATTGGAACGACGGCCTTTCTATACGTAGGTTGACGTTCTGACATCAAATTCTGGAAATAGTTGTCATTAAGTCCAGAATTCTTTTTGAAAGATTCCACCTCTGTTTCCAATTCCCTTCCTCTGTTCTGAACACATATATTTTCGTTCGAACCCATTGTGCATCTCTTCAGTTCAGTGAGTTGGGAGTCATTTTTATTCTCGAGACACGTTTTGGTCTCTTCAAGTTCTGAATGCCGATTCTGTGAATTAACAAACCGCCTCACCTTTTCCCTCGCAATGGCCCTAGAGGAATCGAGCTGCTTGTTGAGAGAAGTGAAGGTTGTTTGCAACTCCCTTACTCTACACTTAAGTCTTACCTCCTCTTCCTCTGCAACTAATTTTCTTCTATCCAATTCAGTTCGTAAAGACTTGTTTTCCTCCTCAACCATCTTTTTTCCGTCAGCAATAGATGAAAGCTGATCTTGTAAAGTGGCTAACTGTCTCGTTTTCTCCTCTGCCATGACTGAAAACTGTCTCTGTATATCAAAGATTTGACCATCTTTTTCCTCTGCAACAGCTAAAAGCTGACTCCTTAAATTTGCTATTTCTTCTTCACTTCTGGAATTTGATTCCTTCATTTCTTCCAAAGAAGACATTGTTGCCAGCAATTCTTCTTCAACTTCTTTCTTTCTAGACAACTGTAACATCAAATCATCATGCTTTGTTTGAAGCTCTGCAAGAGTACATTCCAAGTTACTCTTTTTCTCATCCCACAAATGTCGGTCTGCTTCACTTCTTTGAAGGAATTCAAGACTCCTCTTCTTGGACTCATTCAGCTCAGATTCCAATGCATTCACCTGGTACCTGACGAGCTCCACGTCAACGGTTACTTCTTTGTTCTTTTGCTTCAGTGATATCATTTCACTAGCCATCAACTCATGCTTTGCTCTCAGCTCTGCAACAGTGCCTTCCAAATTACTATTTTTAGCATCCCACAAAAGCTTGTCTTCGTCTACTTTTCTGAGCAGATCCTGAGTCTTTCCCTTGGAATCATTCAAGTTGGATTGCAAATCAATATTCTCTGTTCTATATTGTTGTAAAACCCTCTCATTTTGAACACTTTCATCCTGCATTTCAGCTACTTTCGTTATATTCTCTGCCAGCTGGGCCTTCAAGAACTCCACTTCACATTGCAGCGTTCTATTACTCTGACAGAGCAATCCCCTTTCCGTAGCCATATTAAACATCTTAGTTTGCAGCTCTGCCTCATTGTCTCGAAAATTTTGCTTTTCAGAGTCCCACAAATGTTTCTCATATTCCAGATTTTCAAGTAATTCTCGAGTGCTTTCCTTGGATTCATTCAATTGGGATTTCAATTCAATATTTTCAAGTAAAACCTTTTCGTTCAGGGAATACAGATCTTTCTCCCGCAACTTGCATATTTCATGTTCACATCTTTTGCAGGGCGACAAGAAGAAGAAGAAAATTGATGAGTTGTTACCATTTCGTGTGACTCGCCTGCGCCCTTTTCCCATTCTGGTGTTCAACCACCACCAGAAACAGCATATTATCATCATCAAATAAGAAAGAAAGTTGCTGAGAGCCATTTCGTTCATTAGTGGTGTGATGAATGAATAAATGGAAAGTGTATGTATAAATAACCATCCATACAAGTCGTTGGGGAGACATATCGTAAGGGCGCCGACTCTTCAAAACACAACTTAAATTGAAGCAACGCCACATAACCCAATTTATATATTTTGTCTTTGTCCCGGGAGGAGGAACCTGCTGATCCTATAGCCCATTGAGCTTGGTTCTATTTCAATTAAGTCAAATTTGATTGTCAAATTGCTTGTTATAGAATTATTTACTCATGAAATATAATTAAATATATCCCATATTTTTGTTAAAATTTTGAAAATAAATTAAAAATAAATAAATTTTGATCGATTTTGTTATAGCTCTCTATTGAAATTTTATTAAGAATAAAATTTTATAAATAAATTATTCATTATAAAATGTTTTATAATTTTGTATTTCAAGAAATTTGATTTTTCTTGGCACTTGAATCTAGATTAATTTAATTATTAATTTTATGTATTTTATTTTATTTCTATCCAATCAAAATGTTAAAGATTACAACATCTTTACCATACTGGGATCAAATGTAAAGTTTACTTATGAATCTCAAATATAAATATTTTTTTAATAAAAAGTGAATCAATAAATTTGTTAATAAGAAGTGAATTAGACTAAGGGAAATCTTGGATAAAATATAATATTACAATATTATATGTTACCCAATATTTATAACCATCCCCACCCATTAAAAAGTGGCCAGGGGTGGGAAATACTAATTAAAATGTAATATTGTTACATTTTACCTAATATTTGTTGTCACACGTAAATATTACATTTTACTCAATATTCCCCCTCACCCCTAACTTTATAGTAGAGTTTGTTTACTTAAGTTTACTTATGAAGTTCAAATATAAAGAAAAATTACAATAAGAAGTGGATATTATTATTATCCAATTTTAAGGTTAGAGCAGAGTTACATCCAAGCCATACACCAATTGGGACCCACCTCCAAATTGGTGTATGAGACCCCTTTGTTTATGGGATAAGGGACCCACCAAGCCAGACACCAAATTGGTGTATCAGACCATTTTGTTTACTTATGAACTTCAAATATAAATATAAATTACAATAAGAAGTGGAAATTATTATTATCTAATTTTAAGGTCACAACATGGTCACATCCAAACTAGACACCAAATTGTTGTATAAGATCCCCTTGTTTGTGAGACAAGGGACTCACCTCCAAATTGGTGTATGAGACCCCCCTTGTTTGTGGGATAAGGGACACAAAATTAGTGTATGATAACCCCTTGTTTGCGGGACAAGAGACCCACCTCCCAATTGGTGTAACATCCAAACCAAACACCAAACTAGTGTATGAGGCCCCCTTGTTTCTGGGATAAGGGATGCACCTCCAAATTGGTGTATGAGACCCCCTTGTTTGTGAGATAAGGGACACCAAATTGGTGTTAAGGGATGCACCTCCAAATTGGTGTATGAGACCTCCTTGTTTGTGAGATAAGGGACACCAAATTGGTGTATGAGATCCCCTTGTTTGTGGGACAAGGGAGCCACCTCCAAATTGGTGTATGAGATCCCCTTTGTTTGTGGGGTAAGGGACACCAAATTGGTGTATGAGACCCCCTTTGTTTGTGGGATAAGGGACACCAAATTGGTGTATGAGATCCCTTTGTTTGTGGGACAAGGGACCCACCTCCAAATTGGTGTAGGTAAGTCTACAAAAGCATACATACTCTACCCCCTTGTAGTTTTGAACCGGTGATCTCTTATGAGGAAAGACATGCTCTTAACCATTAGGCCCAGTCAAGCTGTATTGAGTAAAATGTAATATTATAGTATTGTATTTTACCAAATATAACCTAGTAAAAGTGGATGGAGATAGGAAAAAATATAATGTAATAAGTACATTTTTTCTAATACTTCCCCCACTAGACAAACATATCCATAAAAAAGTTTTACCTTTACAGGCTACATGGATTCAAGGTCATCATTTTCTGCAATTAATTACGTATCTAAATATAACATCAAACTAAGATGGATCTAGGCTAAGTTTAATTTAGCTACAATTAATTATTTATCTAAATATAACATCAAACTAAGATGGATCTAGGCTAAGTTTAATTTCCCCCTTAAATATGTTATATTCCACATGAATACCATGGGTTAATACCATTGATTATTTAAACAATGGGTCAATACCATGGGTCATTTTTATTTTTTTATTTTTTATAGGGTTATTTTTATTTTGATATTGTGTTATTTTTATTTTATTTTCATTCAGTTAAAATGTTTACATTTCTAGCATAAAATAGACCTTAGATCTCTCCCCAATGAAGGAATTACATATATCCAGGTCATACTAAAAAGTATTTTTTAATTTTACTCACAACATCTCTCTCATGTACATATAGTAGCCCACACACACACACACAACATCTCCCTCATGTATCTGCTACAACCCTCCTCGCTCTTAGTAACCAGGTAGCTCCAATGATATGATACATAAGAGTCATCATATCATGCAGACAGTCCCTGAAGAGCTTTAGGAGCCTAGGATCTTCCCTGATGTGTCGATCGCTTGCACGACAGACTCCCTCAACCAATAGTTTGGAGAGTTGGTCATAGTAGTCCATCCTAAATATGAGACTAGCCCTATGAACCTGGATGCCCGTGCCCCTGTACATATGAGAATATGCCTCACCCTTTTGGGCCTCGCCCATCTCCTCATTTGATCCCTCTAGTGGGGGAGGAGGAATGTCCCCAACGAATGTGCCGATGTCTACAAAATATATAATACACAACAATAATTATACAATTTCATTAAACAATTTAATAAAACAAGTTAAAGAACGTGCAATAATAAATGTTATTCTAATTAATTAAAACAATAAAATGAAACTAGATTAATTTAAAGAAAACACTAATATTACCTTTATCATCTGTAGGCTCATCCCATGTGAAAAGTACGTTGGGAAACTGTCTCCAATCCATCCCGACGTATGGATATGACACCAAGATAAATGTGTGGTCATCCTCATTGGCTAGTAGCGCGAGTGCCTAGGCAAAACTCAAGGCCTGATACTTCGACAGATGCCTCTTAGGAATCATCTGGCCTCATGTACGCATCTGCACCTCAACCATTAGCCTAGGAGGGTGATGGTCAACTGTAAGCCTTGTCTCTGGAAACCTATTCAAAAATAAACAAAAAAACTATGACAATAGAGGGAATTTCGTCGTCACATGCATCATCACATGACATCTATCTAAAGCCTTACAAAACTGCCTAAAAAAAATCACATACCATATGATACATCGAGGCGCCTGCATTGAAGAATCGACATAAAATAAAAGAGGGAAACTAAGGTGTTTTCCATCACTAGTATAATGTGCAATGGTGGCCACTAATAATGAGAGGCACCTAACCTCTTGTCGAGCAAAAGAAGCAATTTTTAGTTGTCCACCACACACCTAAAAATATGTTGGATGAACTACATGACCCCCAACATATCTCTGAGAGTAGACAAGCTTAATCTATGTTGCAACCCCATGGGGGACATTAGGGAACTCGGGAAAATCCTCCCCTCTTCTAGATAGGAAAGTGATAAAATATATATCTTCCTTGGAGAGCCTATATCACATATTAGGACATACATGGAATGACTATTAGTGGACATTCCATTGATAGATCAGTTGTTCCAAGAGGCCATAGTGTGCCTTCAGGGATGTAGACTCCTCATAGTACTTAAGGAGGCATACATTCCTTAAGAGCACTTGGGTCATTGCACTAATAGGGTGATGGTATGAATCCATCTCCCTCTCTCATGCCTCCCATGACTAGATCACATTGTATTGATCTTCCATTTTCTCCTACTCCTGTTGTTGCTCCCTCTATTGACTTCTTTGCTACATTATTGACATATAAAATACATTTTCCTCATACATAAAATATTAAAATAAAATAAAATTATTAAATGAATAATGTATTTATAAATATGGACACATAAATTTCAATTAAAATGAAAAAAAACCATCGTAGGTGCACCCAAAAAATAGTAATGCATCGACTCTGGTGTGTTATCAAACAAAAGAGAACTGGAAACTATGCGTACATATATATGATGTAACAACCCTAGTAAAAAATTCATGTAAAAAAAAATGATAACCATGGTTATGGGACACTTATTCCCAGCATAATGTTGAGAAAAAACATCTTAGTGTGGGTGTTCATTTTGGTTTATTATGGCTAAGGAAATCAAAATAGGAAATGTCAAAGGATTTGAAAAGGAAAAATTGCATTTTTGGCAATTTATTTACGAAAATAATGGAAATTAGGAGAAAAGAAAGGTGAAAGGTGACACATTTGCATGAGGAGGAAAATTAAGGAAAGTAATGGAAATTTGAAGAAAATAGAGGCATCATTGATAGAAAGGCTTATGAGGATCAGTTGGTACCTTTTTGTCAGTCTAGTTTGGAGCACTCTCTCTATTATCTCTCTTTCAAACTCTTGGACACTTAGAGTTTTCTTAGAGTACTTGAACATTGGATCAAGAAAGGAAAAGAAGGCAAAGAGGAGCAAAGATCAAGCAATGAAGAGCATGATCAAGCAACTACAATGGGTTTACTTGCAGGTATTGATTTTCATATGTTATTTCCTTGCTCGATTTGGCATGCATGATTATGAATGTGTGTTCTTGGTTATCTTGTTTTCATTGGCATAGGTTTTTCCAGGTGTGACAATGTTTTCATCCTAGCCTTTCCATTTCTAGATAGCCATGGTGTGATGGGGTTCTCATGTTTTGGTTGAGTTGGATTGTCGGATGGATTCGAAACCGAGTGAGGCAGATCTCTAAAAGAAAGAACACATGGCCTAGTGATCCCTGAACTAGACTATGGATTGCAGTAAATACATTAGCCTAGTAACCCTTGCACCAGACTGTGGGTTATGGTAAATCCAGGTATTGTGTCCCTCAGTGGGCATAGGAATCCTCGATTGGTGAATGGCGGGATATATGGTTAAGCATAGATTTGTGTCCTCTCAGTTAGGCCTAGTGATCCAATGGGGATTGCAGTAAAGCCTGGAGGGTGGAGCTTTGATCAGGCCTAGGAATCCTTGACCAATGAATGGCGGGATATATGGTAAATCCTAGATACTGGAGTCTCGATTATGGATTAGTGATCCCTGGATCGAACTGTGGATTGTGGTAAAGCCTAGAGACTAGGAGATAGTAAAATTCCTCATGGTGTAAGTGGAGAAATTTAGTGGCATCCATGTTTGTTTAGGGTGATCCGGCAAGGATCACAATAACGCCTGATTATTTTGATGACGGTGAGGTGGTTTAGCCTCAGGAATCCTTGGTTTATTTTGGTTATGAGTCCCACATTCATGCTTGGAATATGACACAAGGGTGATTGGATGAAAGAAATATTTGGTTCAACCAATCTATGGTTGGGTGGTACATGGAAGTTCCAAACCTAGTTGGATTTTGCATTAATTAGTAAGAGTTTCTTCTCCTTGGTATTTCATGTGTAAATTTTTTGGTTCGTATGTGGAATTTATGGTTGTTGTATCCTTTTTATTTCTATAGTTTATATGTTTGTTATGAGTATGTTTTACGACAGTAATGATGTATGTCTCTAATCATGTTTTAATTTATAAATGAATGAACAATGAATATATGACTTAAAAGATGATAATGCAACTAATGTGATAAGGCATCAATGCTTCTTAGCAATTCTTAGATAAGTATGAGGCCTCTATGCTCAATTATTTTGTTTTAGCTTGTAGAATGCATATTTGTGACATGTTTGATGAAATGTCTATCATGGCTAGTAGAGGTCCAGTCAAGTACTTGATCAAGTTTGTTATCAAAATCATATTCTTCATATATTTTATGAGTTTTGGAAGTTTCATGATTTTTTTGGGTAGTGACAGGGTCCTAGTCTTGGAAAATAGCCTTAAATATCGCAATCGTTGGCATATCACTGGCAGAAAAAGATTACAATGGAACTCAAGAAGGCTCACAGGAGCGACTAGAGTCTCTTAGTCACTTGGAGTGTTACAGGTCAAAAAACCTCCTTATCAGCTCAGAGGAGAAGATAAATATGGAAGGAATACAAAGACCTAAACTAAACCTACTTCTGCCAAGGTAAGGCACCCCTATAACAACACAAGAGTGTTATAACGCACCTGATCAATGAATAGGCCACGTTAGTGGCTAGGGAAACGCTCTGTTTACACTAAAGGGTAGCGTTACCCGTGTTTTGAGTTTGAAACAGGAAAAACCCGTGGAGAATGATTTGAAATCCTAGCTTTTTCTCATAAGAGAGTCAGTACAAAAAGGAAACTGCAAAGCACTAGCCTCTTATTGGGCCTTGCCAAAAAAAACTGAACTCTCAAGGAAGGCAAAAGCATGGGAAGTTGAGGAAACATCTTGGTTTTTTCTATTTAGAACTAGTGGAAGGAGAAAGGAAATGATTGCTCTCTCCACCTCCTATAAAATGGAGCTGAAGGCTCTTGGTTCAAGGTTGAAGGATTGTCAAAGTTTTGAATACTTGTGAAGCAGAGCATTATTGTTGTAGTGTGAAGGTCAAAGATCAAAGAGGTTCATTGAGAACTTGTTGATCAATACATCACCACATTGAGAGATAGAGAGATTGGAAGGCTGAGGAGGGATTGGTACAACCGACGGTTGTAATCCTTGTTTTTATAAATCAATAGAACTGTATTTGTTTTGTCAATTATATGCGTCGATATTGTTATTGTTATTCAATTACTTATATAGCATGAGATGAATGTCTTAGATGTGCATTGTTTAAATGTTTATCATATATTAACTTAATTGATAGGAAATGTATGTTGTGGTAGAGATTACACGAGTGCTTTGATTGATTACAGGGTCGAGATTTGGAGCTGGTGAAGAAAGATCCCTGATTCGCTGCTTAGCGCTCTCCAAAAGACTTCAAGATCATTAAAGAGGTAATCTTCCATCTTATTCCATCAAGTTGTTTAAGTTGATATGAACATGTATATGCCTTCTTTGTGAACTATACAACTAATCTTACTATCTGCCTTGGGCACCAGAAAGCCCTGAGAGGGATATTAGAAAACCAAAAACCCAAGCATTTTACCCTATAGCAGAATTGGTGACTTCGCTGGGGATTTCCACATAGTTTCCGGACTATCTCTTTTCCCCTTTCTTCTTTCCTCTGTTCACAAACCCTTCTGACCAGTATTTATGCCCAGTAGACATTTCAAAAGCTCACAGAGTTCAATCCTGTTTCTGTTTGACCATCTGAAGGACTTTACCCTGGCTAACGCTACCTTTGTTGGTGTTCCAGTGCATTAACGCGGGCTCTGCTTAAAGACAGTGTGTTAGTCTCTGGATTAATGCTGTCTTTACTTAGAGACAATGCGTTACTCAGCCAAAATTTGCTATTCACCCCTGTGATTGTGTTTTTTGGTTGCAGAGTTTTTTGGCCATTAGTATCCCTCCTTGACTGAATCCCTGTGCTTGTTTACTAAGCTGGCATTTCTGTTTATTTTCTCTTGTTTGAAAAGTTAGTGTCAAAAACATTTACTTTTTAGAGAAGAATTTTTTTGTTTTTTGTTTTTCTGCATCTAGCTGAATTAATTCTGAAAATTTTAGTTAAAAGACTGTTAAGATGAGGTAAATAGATGTCTGAATATTTAAGGTTGAACTTTGCTATTTGAATGTTAGTGCATGGATGTTGAAAAGAAACCTCTCCTTGTAGAAATACTCTTCATCGAATTGAATATTTAGAGCATATTTTTGCATGGTTTTCTGAGTCAGAGTCTCATTACATTTCATACGTCCAATCCCCCTCCACAAGACTAATAATCAAGTACACTAAGAATTAAGCGATAATAAAATCAATCACATTAATTTTTTTGAGCTCACACCAACAGTAGTTTAGGCTAGGATCTTAGGTTAGGAAAAGTGAGAAAATCACCCAGGATCTCAAAACTTGATACTAGAGTCATTAACGAGCGAAATCCTACTGCACTCATATTATCAGGACCGTTCCTTTACCGGAGCTCAGTGCGATACAACACTTGGGTGCAAAAGAAGGTAGCCCTCCTTCGACTACATCTGATGGGCATGCTATATATTGGGGTTCCCTTCGGGGATGTCGAAACTAGATCGAGGATCTAGGTGTTCTGCCCATATAGAATGTTGTCCTAGATCGTGGACCCCCCTGATGATGTCTATGATTTGAGGTATCTTTAGTGGCCATAATTTTTAGGGACTTACACAAGGTGACTGGGACGGGCTGTCCTGGTACCTAAAATAGACGGACCCACTCTGTCTTCGGTCTTTAGGAGGGTACTCGTCTTCACGAGAGTGCTTACACCTATCGTCTGAGGTTTGGGCGAAGCTCTAGAGTGATCATAATTGTACTTTCGACCAACCCTCTTTGTATACTATTGTGATACTGGATTTCATCACCAACAAACGGTAGTACTCAGACAGGGCACCCTACTCTGGCTGCTTGCTGATTGATTTTAGAGAGTCCTTTTTTTTTTTCCTTTTTAGATGTGTGGTTACTGTCATTGAGACTTTATAATACATCACAATTTATTAAAATTTGTTAAAAATAAACAGGTCACCGTGGCATCATCCGACCCACGCCATCTGTATCGACGACAGCAAGGTCTACCTTCTCTGACTCTAGAGGAAGAACTGAACCTTGGTGAACCCGTTTCTTCTGCGGAAGAGTAGTCTCCATTGACAAACCCTAATTTTCACATAGCCTCATATCATACGGAATTTTCGGAGGATCCTTTCACGGAAGGTGTCGTACCTCATTACAATCCTCCACTCACTGATCTGTTGGGGCCTGTGATAATTCAAATTCCACCATGCCAAGATATGTCTTCGGTCACACAAACATCCATTTCACAACCGGCATCCACAGGGTCGATACCAACGGCAACCATCCCAGGTTCGCCACCATCCTCCCCACCAGTTGTCAGTTCTATGCCATCACTTGGTAACCCCAGTAGTCAACTTATACCTAGTACCTGTTAGCCACCTATAATATTTTGTTATACCAAAAGGTGGCTAAGATCTTTTTTGAGCCTCCAAGGAACAAATTTTATCACCAAAAAATTGTTGGCTCTTGAAGTCTCTTTAAGGCCTCATGCCTCTGTCCAAAATCCTCATTTGCTGTCCCATTTTTTATACTCAGAAATTTCTGCTGACTCCAATTGAAGTAACAAATTTTTGAAAAAGAAGTAGTATGTTTCTCCATTTGTTTTTCAATGCAGAACTGGGAATTCCTTTCTTGAATACACTAACATCCATATTTGGTGATTTTAAAATTTGTTTCCAAGAGTCATTGTGGAATTCTCTATTTTTAAACCATCTCTCTCCAGTTCTGAGCAATCCTGTAGCCTCTGCAATAAAAACTTCAGTGACAGTAAACTTAACATCCCCTACTTCAACTTCGGTCCCTTGAAATGCTCTTGCGAATGTTTTAGTGACTTCCTTATGGAAGCCATTAAAATTTTCCAAAAATTGAAGCCATCCTATTTGTTGTAACATTTCCTTGCATTGTGGGTAACCTTCTAAATATTTTGAACCCACAGGTTCAGTCCTTACAATTAAACCCATGATTTTTCAATATCAAATTAACACTCTTCTACCCACAAAACAATGACTTTCACTTTCGGATTGAAATGGCTTCAAGCTTTAAATGAAAATGGCTCCAAACTTCATAATGACATACCTCTGATTGATAATGACAAATGCCTTCGAAACCTTGGACTGATATGCTTCTGTTGACAATTGAATTTTTAAGTGATTTGCCTCTGTTTGATAATGAAAAATGCCTTCGAAACCTCGGACTGATATGCTTCTATTGATAATTGAACTTTGGAGTGATATGCCTCTGTTTGATAATGAAAGCAATTTCAAATTCCGAGCTGATATGTCTCTGATAGACAGTGGCAGATGGCTTCAAATTTCTTTTTGTGCAATACCTCTGGCTCTTAGTAGCAAAAGACTTCAAACTCAATCACTGCAACACCTCTGTCTCTGGTAACAACAGACTTCAAACTCAACACTACAACACCTCTGTCTCTGGTAGCAAATGGTTTCAATTTTAAAACCTCTGTCTTTTGGTAACAAAAGGTTTCAATTTTAAAACCTCTGTCTTTTGGTAACAAAAGACTTCAAACTCCACACTGCTACAATTTTGTGTTGATAGTGAAAATGCTTCAAACTCCGTCCATAGTGATATTTTATCTGCCCACGGGATCAAGTGGCTTCGAGTCCTCACACTGTTATACTTCCAAATTTACCCCTTCTGCTCTGCTCTGCGTTTACAATGCTCAATGCTATTCAAACTGATATCCTTTAGCTCTGCTCCTGGTGATAATAATATCTCTGTCTTCGGAATGGAATACCGGCTACGGAATGAAGTTATGGTAGTGGTCACGAAATGGAGTAGTGGAGTGAGATGGAGGGATTGTATTAATGATTGAGGAGACGGCGGAGGATTTTACGACGGCAGAGGGAATCATCATCATTAAATGCTTTGGTTAAGAGACGTGGAAAATTCAAATGCTTTGGCCATTTCACCGCTTAAATGCTATCGGATATGAAATTTGAAATGGAAGATTTTAATACAAAGTCTGTAGAGGGTTTGTTGGTGTTTGATCAATAAAAACAATTAAAACAACCTTTTCGAATAATCCATAACTAAACTATGTTAAACTTTTATGAAATGCCATTGTAATTTTAAACTTGTTACCTCTGCCCTTTATTTGATTTTTGTAGCCTTTGTCTTCTCTGCTCATCTTTGGAGGAATCTTCATAATTTTCTTGATGCTTTTGATTCATGAATACACTGGGTCACTTTGTCGTAATTCTTATGTCTGCTAGTTGATGCCTTCAGGATTTGTAGCTGCGGAAAGACTATCGGGCTGCAGAAAGGCTGATCAGCTGCAGAATGTCCACTGAGCTGCAGAATGTTCCTGTAGAATACTTTAATCATGAAAATGGAATGTTTTTGGAGTATGGGTGAAATGTTATGTGGTATGAATGAAAATGGATGATGGATTATGATATGTATGAAGTGGATAATGGAATGGAATGGATTCAGTTCATGAAATGGAATGAAGGAACATAAGAACTGTACTGCAATTCATGACATATTTTTATTCACTTACAGCAAGATATCAAATTCTGTGTTTTGACATGAAAATGAGATGGATGGAAGATGGAATGAAATGAATGAAATGTGGAATGGAGTGAAATATGAATGAGGAATGGAATGGAGTATGGATGGATAAGTGAATGGAGTGAGATGAAATGAATCATAAGCACTATGGAACTGAACTTATGATTTTTATAACAGCTGCTTATAAAAAAAACAAAAATGGGAAAAGTTAGAGTGTCAGAGAGACTCTGATTTTCACCCTATCTTTTCTGTATAAACATGCCAATCAATGATTGGTTTTCATGCTTATACCTTTATTTATTTTTTATTTTTTCTTGTTTTTTTTTTTTTTTCAAAAGAGAAATGCTTCAGAAAATTTAATCAAGTTGATGAAGAAGAGAGACTCTTCTTCATTAACTTCACATCCTTGTCTCCTTGGAACTTCTTGACAAACTCTTCTCTTGAGAGTGGCTTGTGGTATAGCTTCAGTCTATGGCCATTCACAAGAAAAGTGACCTCCTCTTCATCTATAGTTCTGATTTTTATTGCCCCATTATCAAAAATTCGAACAATTTCATATGGCCCAAGCCAATGTGTCTGAAATTTACCTTGAAAATCCTTGAATTTTGAGTCAAACAAGAGAGCCCAGTCACCCTCTTTAAATTTCTTCTCCTTGATGTACTTGTCATGCCATCTAGCCCTTTGCTGTTGGACTAGACTTGTTTTCTGAACTGCATCTTGTCTGATCTCGTCCAATTCATTTATTTGCTCCAGTCTATGCTTTTGTGCCTCCGTTAGATCAAGTCCTAGCTGAACTGCCATCTTGAATGTCTGGATTTGGAACTCTATAGGAAACAAAACTTGCTTTCCATAAACAAGCTCATAAGGAGTATGGCCTGTTGTGTTTCTCCATTTAGTTCTATAGGCCCACAAGGCTTCAGGAAGCCTATCTACCCAATCTCTTCTATGTAAATGAACAGTCTTTGTTAGGATTCCTTCAATGACCTTATTAGTGGATTCCACTTGACCATTTGCTTATGGATGATAAGGAGTAGATGTTCTATGTCTGATTTTGTATTTCTCCATCATTTTCTCCACTAGCCTTGATGTAAATTGAGCTCCTTGATCTGTAACAATTTCCCTTGGGACACCAAAACGAGTAAAAATATCCTCAAAAAGAAAAGTAACTACGGATGATTCATTAGCAACAAGTAATGGTTTAGCTTCTACCCACTTAGTAACATAATCAGTGCAAACTAATATGTATTTCTTTTGTCTTGATGGAGGACTAATAGGTCCTACAAAATCCAAAGCCCATTTTCAAAAGGTTCAATGTGTACCTGAGGTTGTAATGGCATCTCACCTGAAGGAGAAGGTTTCCCTACCCTTTGGCAACTATCACACCTTTTGACATATTCCCTTGCATCTTTAAACAAAGATGGCCAATAATATCCTAAGTTAAGGATCTTATAGGCTGTCCTCTTATCTGCAAAGTGTCCGCCACAAGGTTCATCATGACATGCCTTGAGAATTTCCGGCATCTCATCTTCACGAACACACCTTCTAATGATCAAATCTGAACCTGTCTTGTACAACTCATTAGCGACCCATGAATATCTTGCACTATCATTAATGATTTTTCTTTTATCCCTTGCATTCATAATTGAAGGAAACTTTCCTGAAACTAAATAATTAGCAATATCGGCAAACCATGGAGTTTGAGTAGAAACTGCAAAAATATATTCATCAGGAAATTGATCTTCAACCGGAGTGTCATCTTTGATATTTTGAATTCTAGACAGGAAGTCAGCCACAGTGTTTTGTTTTCCAAGCCTATCTAGAATAGTAATGTTGAATTCTTGCAATAATAACAACCATCTTATAACTCTGCCATTAGTGATTGATTTATTCATTAAGTATCTAATGGCAGAATGATCAGTGTGAACAAAAGTTTCATAGCCTGTTATATAGTGTCTAAATTTGTTTATGGCATGAACAACAGCTAAAAACTCTTTTTCAGTTACAGTATAGTTTAACTCTGTAGGAGTCAAATTTTTACTGGTATAATAGATGGCATAGAGAATCAAATCTTTTTGTCCCAATACTGCTCCTAGAGCTGTATCGGAAGCATCTGTCGAGATATGAAAAGGTAACTTCCAGTTAGGTCCCCTTAATATAGGTGCTTCAGAAATTTTGGTTTTCAGGGTTTCAAAAGCTAACTGGAAATCAGAAGTCCACTTAAATTCAAAATCTTTGGTGAGTAATTTGAAGAGTGGAGATGCTATTTTGGTGAAGTTTTCTATAAATCTCCGATAATACCCTGTAAATCCTAGAAAACTTCTAACATCTCTTTGACAACTTGGAATGGATAGGTTAGAAATGACTTCAACTTTTACCTCATCAACTCTAATCCCATCCCCTGAAATGTGGTGCCCTAAAACAATACCTTCAGTAAACATCATAAAACATTTTTCATGACTAAGAGAAAGGTTTGCTTCTTGACATCTTTTTAAGACTTTTTCCAAGTTTTCTAAAGCCTCTTCAAATGTATCCCCATAAACTGTGAAATCATCCATGTACACCTCTACACAGTCATGTATATGATCAGAAAAAATTCCTAATACTGCCCTTTGGAATGTTGCAGGTGCATTGCATAACCCAAATGGCAATACTCGGTAGGCATAGGTACCCCAAGGACAAGTAAATGTGGTTTTATCTTGGTCTTCAAGTGCTACTTGGATTTGATTGTAACCACTAAATCCATCCAGGAATGAAAAGTACTTTTTACCTGCTAGTGTATCTAATACTTGATCTATGAAAGGTAAGGGAAAATGGTCTTTAAGAGTAGCTTTATTCAATTCTCGGTAGTCAACACACACCCTCCATTTTCCATTTTTCTTAGGTACAATTACTAAAGGAGAAACCCACTGACTATCTGAAATAAGATAGATGAAGTTAACATTTAACAATTTTTGTAATTCTTCCTTGACAATTTCCCTAAGATTTGGATTCATCCGTCTTTGAGGCTGTCTGATTGGTTTGCAATTTGCCTCTATATAGATGTGATGAGTACAAGTCTTGGGACTTATCCCTTTCATGTCGGTGTATTCCCATGCATATGCAGAAGAATGTCTCTGTAATACTTTGACTAACTCTTCTTGTTGAGATTTTTCTAGGTTTTTGTTTATGTTCAAGGTTTTGCCCGGAAAAATTTCACTTGTAGAGCTGCCAAATTTGTCCATAGAATGAAGAGACATCTGCCTAGATGACAAGAACTCAATATTGGATCCCTCTTGAAATGATTCTTGTTTGTGTTCTGGAGAAGATTCAAATTTTTCTAGAGTATTCAGAATTTGATTATCTTCACTTATTTCTGAAATTGTGAAGAGTGGTTGTAAATATTCTTCATCCTCTATCCATTGAGTGTCATCTAGTTCTGTAATTGTCCTAGCTGGAGGATATAAAGTGAATTTCTTTGTTGAACTACCATCAAAAATATACATATCACCGGACCTACAACTAATAAAGGCATCAGATGTAGCCAACCAAGGTCTTCCTAGTATAACGGGATGGCCTCCTAGATTATTCTTGGGTGTTAGGATCATGAAATCCACAGGGTACTCCCAAGAGTCTAGGGACACTGGAATGTCTTCTATTACCCCATCGGGTCTGATCACAGATCTATCTGCTAATTGTAATAGTGTGGGTGTAAAGAGAAGATTAGGAAGTTTCAGTTTGTCCATGATTTGTCTACTCATGATATTTATTGCTGCTCCTAAGTCAATGAGTGTATTTTGAATTTCAATTCCATTGATGTGGATTTTGACAACTGGATTTCCTGGGTCAAGGTACTTTGGAATAGTAATCTTACCCATCATAATGTCTGCTATTTTTCCTACCAGTTGAATTTTATTGGTTTCTCTTATTCTTTTTCTTGTTGTCTTCATACTCAACTCCTTTATTGTTTTGGCTAAAATTGGGATTTCCTTGATGGCTTGCAATAATGGAATTTTAATGCAAACATTTCTCAATTCATCCAAGAAATCATAATTAGGCACCATTATTTGTTTTTCTACACCTTTATCAATTTGTAATCTTTCCGGAAAGGGAGGTATAGAAGTAGATGTGGATGGTTGCTCTAATACTGGAGTTGAATTTATTGAATCTTTTTGTTTTAGTTTTTCAATGTTTTGGTCTTGAAAGGATGTATCTTCCTCAAGACTTTTATTAACCCGTAGGGAGTCTTCCTCAGAATTATCTTGTTCTTGTATGATCACAGAAGGTTTCCTCTTCTCAAGTATCCTTCCGGACCTAAGTTGAACATCACTAAGGTCTAGAGGAGTAATTAAATAAGTTGGAAATTGTTGTCCTTCTATCATATATGTATTCTGAGGGTTCTTATTATTGGGGTTTGGTATGGGCTGAGCTGGAAATTGATTGGATTTTTGAGGGAATGGTAATGGAAGTGGTTGATTTTGATGAGGTTGGTTCGGATGATGTTGTTGAGAATTTTGTTGAAGATTTTGAGGAAAATTTTGTTGGGAATTTTGAGGATAAAA
This sequence comes from Pinus albicaulis, assembly GCA_034641835.2. Lineage (NCBI taxonomy): Eukaryota > Viridiplantae > Streptophyta > Pinopsida > Pinales > Pinaceae > Pinus > Pinus albicaulis. The sequence goes on along the minus strand of CM076576.1, from coordinate 455,610,013 downwards.
ATGTGGATATGGTGGATAGGATGGTGGATACTGATAATATGGAGAGTATCTTCCATAGGGACCTTGTGATCCTTGTGCCCAAGCTTGCGATTGATTTTGAAATTGGGGCCAAGGTTGCTGCCAAGAATTCCAAGATGGAGGTTGATTATACATTTGATCATGGAATCCTTGTGTCTGAGATCCCTGCCAAGGTCTTCTAGATACAAAGTTAAGAGATTCTGTGGAGTCTGTAGGATTTTCTTCTTGAAAAACAGCCTTGAGACCAGGAAGAGAAGGACAATTCTTGGTCTCATGTTTCTCAGAACAAATAACACAGGTTTCTACAACTTTTACATCTAGAGGACACTCTCTCGAGGCATGTTTCTTCCTACATTTGGGACAAAAGATTGCCAAGGCATCAGATTCAGCCTTTTGCTTGTTTTGTATCTTGAGGGTGTCTATTTTTTCACTAAGACTCCCTAAGATGTCAGATTTAAAATCATCAAGCATGTGTCCTATTTCTGATCTACTTACTGTCCCAGAAGCAGACTTACTTGCCCTTGCAAGAGCAGGATCTCTTGGACCTTTGACGGTTTTGGATTTCCCTCTTGAAAGGTTGATACATAACTCAGATATTTCAGGTAATGTGAGTTGTGATATATCCCCTTTTCCCATCATGTTAAGGATATCCAACCATTCATCCCTAATTGTTTTCAACAAAAGAGCTTTTAAAGTGTCTTGATCTAGGTTTTCCATTTGTGCCCTTTTTATGGTGTATTTAAATCTTTCCAACAAATCTTCTAAGTTTTCATCTTCTTTTTGTAACATCTTGAACACTTCTTCCTTATGATTAACCAGCATACAATAATCCAAGTATCTCTCTAGAAATGCTTGTTTCATGTCTTCCCATGTTCTAATAGAACTATTGTTTAAACTCATAAACCACTTCAATGCTGCTCCTTTCAGAGTTGAAGGAAATAATTTCAATTTTTGAGCATCTTGTAGGTAGTCATAAGTCCTACACAACACTTCAAATTCGAATAAGAAAGTTTCAGGATCCTCAGTTTTAAGTCCATAGAAGTTCGGAAGGACAGAAGGTGAAATGTTTTTCATGGTTGTATTGGTTTCTTCATCGAGTATAGGGAACCCAAAAGAGCTTCCTATTCTACCTCTTCCTCCATCTGCACCTCTACCTCCTCTTCCTCCTTCTCCTCTACCTCTACCTCTACCTCCTCCAAATAATGTGTGTTCTCCATTAACAACTCCTCCTCCTCCTTCTTCTGCCATGGTTGACTCTTCTGTGGAAGTAGAAAGGTTTGTATCCTCAACAGAAGTTTTTGGATCCTCTTCTATGGCAGGTTCAGTGGATGAAGTGGAAGGTTTCTCTAATGGAATAGGTGACCTTAGATCTTCTAGAAGTCCAGGATCAGTAAAGGATGGAAGATGGGTTTGAGTTGAAGGTGTACTAGCTCTGGATCTAGATGAAACAAGTGGTGTTCTAGATATCAAACTTCTGCCTCTGTTGCTTATAAATCTTCCCCTTGAATCTCTCTCCCTACGCATAAAATTGTTTTTGGATGCTAAGAAACAAAGGTTACCTAGTTTTCACTTCCCCGGCAACGGCGCCAAAATGTTGGGTTTCAATCTAGTCTCCTAAACTGAGCTCATTTAATTGTCAACCAGGATTTGTAAACTGCTGAAGTGAAGTGTACCATATGTACCTAGGTGCTTGTTTCCTAATGCGTTGTATGTGGTGTTTTGTGATGTTTT